>JZKD02S0244594.1:210078-244521 GCA_000966675.3 Picea glauca
AAGTGGATCAATTGTTTTGGAAAACTTTATGGGAGCTATTGTCGCCCTTGAACATGGCACCTGTTTGTGTCTCATCTTACAGTTGGGTAATATTCTTGTCTTTGAGTCATACCAATTCTATGTGTTGTCATACTTTTTTTGTTTCAATCGAAGAGTGTTCTTGGTACTCGTCGAGTCAAATGCTACCAAGTCACTTTTCGTGCCTGATCATGTTCAAGGGAATTTTCCCTTCAAACCATCCATCTGTTGTATTACCAATTTCCACTTCCTATGTCAGTGCATACTCATTTTATCCACCATATCACACCACTTTCCTGTGTGAGTTTCAAGTTGATCATGGGAGATACATCAAGGCCCTCCTTCGACGAGTCTGTTCCTGTCGACTTCAACACATTATCCATGATTTAGAATTAGAAACTAGTTAGTACCTTGGGACCTGCATGCCTTAATGGCATGCCTCCTTGATTTCAAAAATAGGCTTACATCATTGACCTCTGATCGGATGATTCCATGAATTTTTGACTTCAGATCATTTATTCACATTCACTAGAATGTACTAGGGTACCTTGGTATTCACTGTCATCATTGGTGATTTCCCTGTCAATTGTTAACGGTATACCCCAATGACCAGTAATCAAGTGGTTTCTACCATGTTTGACATAAAATAATTTATTCACATGGCTAGATTCATACCGTTTCAGTATCGGGATGAAGACCCTAGGTTGGGTGCTCACTCTATTATGTGCTTTGCCCAGGCTGCTATGGAGATCATTTAAGCATGTAAAATATTTAAGTACAATCATCATGATGACAATCTTACTGATATATATACTGCCACATAGATCCACATTCTATTGATCTATGGCTATGTTTTTTCATCTCGTAGCTCCACTGTGTATTTTTCATGGCTACGATCAGTTCATGTCATGGAGGTATGGATCCAAATTTTATCTTTGGTGGCCATATCCTTAGTCAATATTCTCATGGATCTACAGTGTATTGATCGACATCCATGCTTTGATTCATCTCGTATTCCGAGCATAGGTATGTATGCCTTGGAAATGGAACATATTTGTATACTGACTGATGATTGTTTGGAGATTTTGTCGGGTTATCCTACTCCAACACCCTTGCATTAAAGAATTTGTAAAGTGTTTTTGCCATGAGTTTCTCTTCTGACCTCACACTTTAGGGGACATTTGTTACACACAAAAATGTCACACTTGAGTGTCGCACCCTAAGTGTTGCAAAGTGACGTATGCACCTTGTTAAGTGTCGCATGCACTGACACAAGTGTCATATGCACCTTACCTAGTGTCAAATTCACTTTAACAAGTGTTGTAACCCCTTGAAACCATGAATTTTTTTTTCACAATCCCTAAGTCATGTTTGAAGAAGAAGCCCTCTCATCTACAACATAAACACACTTTTTTCTTGGAAAATTCAACCAAATTTCAGAATTTATGAAGTGTGTTTCCCCCCTTGCCATGTTTGGGGAGTGCCACTTCATGGAATTGTTCCCCCTTGCTATGTTAGAGGATATCCACTTTATAGGATGGCACACTGTGTTCAAATTTGGGGGAGTTCCAGTCTTGTTAGAGGGAATGATGGGATCCTCCACCTCTTTCTAAGGGCTATATCTCTTGGGATGAGGTTGGTTGTGTTAGAACCCTATGCTATGAATTCATCTTAGGATCAGATCCCAACCTTAGCCATATCCTCAACCATATCCTTCATTTTCTCATGGTGGTTGGACCTCTCAAGCCTATATATTGAAGGTATTTCTAAGGTGAAGGGGGGAACAATTCAGGTATCAAACCTTTGATTATGGGAGAAGCATCAACATTTTGATGTCAATATTCATGGAAGGGATCAACGAGGAGAGATTGGATACGTGACTACATATTCAATCATGTTTTGCAAGTTCCTTCTTTGGCTTTCCAATTAATATCAACTTGGCCTATTCCCTTCAAGTTCATGTGTTCTACATTTGCTTGTGTATTGTAGTTTCAGTCTTCATAGATATATATGCTTTATATAATCATCTAGAGTAGGAGGAAGAGTTCCTTTGCTAGTATTTTTATGTCTTCATATGCATTGAGGAGCTTTAATATCAAGTCCAAGGATTGGAGAAGTGAGGAAGACCATCGCAACAAGGTACACCACATTATTATTCTTCTCTCTTGCTTGATTGATTGAGTTAGATCTATAGGGAAAGCGGTAACCACTTGTTCACTTCTGTATTTGGACCAAATATAGGAGTCTTGGTCCAAAGGGGAGATTATCCTATCCACAGTGTAGGATTTATCACAATAGGTGGCCCTAGAGGTTGGTTCGTATGCTTTGTGGAATTTAGGATTCATCTTGGCCATTGTCACAATGTATTGGGAAAGGTGATAAATATGGAGGCCGAGAGGGATGAAAAGACTCAGGGTGAGGAAGTATTAGATGATAATTTTATGACGATTCAGAGACTGGTAATAAAGGTAAACACACTCAACTCAAATATTACCTTTACTCTTGAAACCTTGGCTCATCATAGGGTGCTAGTGGGATAGTCACAAGATGAGGTGGATTTCCTACGACAACAAGATAAATTCTTACAACAACAATTGGCATAGAGGAACGAGACACCCAAGAATTCTACTCCTGGCATGAACATGGGTTGCTCATTCAGATAAGAGGCGCCAATTCTGTCGATATTTCCATATTTAAATGTTGCAGCGACACCATCATAGGAAGAAGATATTAAAAAGGAATAGGTCTAGAATGTTTTTATCTTATAATTAGCTATGTTTTGTTTTTTGTATGCATTCTCGGTATTTTTTATTGAATTTACTCAATCAAGTTCAGTAATAGTATCAGGCAGTTGATGAATTCTAGAAATAATGTAGAGGTATGGAAAATAGTTGGACTACATGAACTGAAATTTTGCTATGTATACCAGTTTTATATTTTTGTACTCAAGTGTCTTGACAATGCCCCTTTTAATGAATCAAAATATTCCATCTCTTGTGAAAAAAAAATAGTGTAAGAGGATTGATGGGAACAAATACCTTTTGGTGGAAGACCATTATTTTTATCTAATTGTTCAACTTTTAAAAATAGCTTAAATCCATTTAAAACCCAGATTTATCATTCATCGAGAGGGATCAAATTTCTCAAGGTGTATTTTTTTTATACTTCCATTCCATGTCAAGTATTAATTCCTTCATATTAAATTAAAAAACAAATAAACTTTAAGAAATTTGATCTTTCTCAGTGCTTTATAGATCCGAGTTTAAGATGGATCTATGTTGGTTTAATATTTTAGATGTTGTCTTGTATGTATATACAGACATAGTTATTTATTTATTTATTTTGTTGTCATGTAATGTAACACAATGTCACATTAACATCTCCCCCATATTGGGTTGTAGAGCACCTTGCTACTCTCTAGAACTATAAAACTATATTAATATTTCATTCATGTGATGGTGAATATTTTCCCTCATCACCTTCCCCCACAAACCTTTGTTAAAAAAAACCCTCCAGAGACTTTTAGCTACTAAATCTTGTCGAAATATATGCAAATTTTATAACCCCCAGCCACCAAACTCTTTTAAAGTGGAAATTCTAGACCATTTGACAAGGGGAATGCCCTCCTTTTCCCTACTACTTTTCCAAAAAAAATTGGAACATTTTTTACGAATCATTTCAATGATACTCTTTGGAATATGTGCAATGCATAGCTAGTACATAGGAATGCTCTTGAGTATAAACTTAACATGTACCAACCTTCCACCCCTAGACAACCATCTATGACACCATCAATTGTTTCTATCCTCAATCTTTTTTATCATCCATTTCTAATCCCTCTTTGTATAATTTCTTGGTTTTAAAATAAAACCAAAATAATTCACTTGATTGTGAAGGGGTTCCATATTCTTTGGAAAAATCTGAGCAAAATACCACTTCAGAATATCACTCAAGTCATTAAATAAAATACATGATTTATTGATGCTAATTTATATAACTGCTGATTTACAAAAGGAATCAAGTATGACTTTGAGGTATTTCACATCCCTAAAGTTTCCCCTCCCAAAAAGGAGAATGTCATCAATTAACAACAAGTGAAAAATAACAATTGTACCTACAATTTTGATCCCTCTACCGAAGCCATTTTGACTAGATTCCATTATTAATCTTCTTAATGCTTTGTATACTATGAGAAATAGAAAGGGCACCAAGGGACACCCCTTCCCGAGACCCCTATATGCTCCTAAATGTTTTGATGGTGAACCATTGATCAATACTACAAAGTTGATTGATTCCAGACACCCCATTATCCATTTTATTGATTGAAGGTTTAGTCTATTTTGAAGAAGCACTAGTCTCAAGAATAACTATCACATGACTTGGATAATTCAATTTTCATGACCATTGTAGCCTACTTCACACCCTTTATTGAATGAAAACCTTCCTTTACAGTCCTAATTGCATCATGGATTTTCCTATTGAATAGAAAGCCAAACTGTTCTTTTGTGACCATCATAGATAAAGCTTGTTTTAATCTATTTGCTATAATCTTTGAGAAAAATTTATATGAAATATTACAAAGTGAAATCAACCTAAAATTCTTAAAGGTGGTCAGATTATTCTTGTTGGGTATCAAAGATATAAAAGTTGCATTCATTGTTAGCTTAAACTTGACTTGATGAAAGAGTCAAAGTTGTTAGGTGAATAATGATGGTTTTGGGAACATGGTTTTGGTATTTCTGTTGTAAGACTTTTGCGACCAGTGTTATGATGAGGTAGTTCTTTCGGATTCATCACATCATATTGGCACATGGTTTTGGTATCCCACGGTTTTAGAGCCCATGGATTGGATGTTATGAAATCCTTTAAAATGATGGTGATACTCCATTGTAATGTGCCAAGACATGAGCGGTGAAGGCTCACTTGGTTGGGGCCAATAGGTTGGATGGCTTCACTAGGTTTGGTCAAGGAACTAATACATCTATTAACTATTTTTTCTCGGTTTGAGTTTTCCAGGATATAATCTTGTTGTTGCTATGGTTTTGGTTGTTATTATTATTTTTTCTCTCGCATTTTGTTTCCTTTCATTCATGACCCCCCAAATTTTTTTAGACAGTTTTGATTCTTTAATAACCCTAAGAAATTAATCCTCTAAAGATCATAAAAAATGAAATAAAATTTGATGGTCCAACCATCGGGACCAGGGGTTTTCCCCTTTTTGAAAGATGACATGACAACTTTTATTTCCTCTTTTGAAACAATTGCTTCTATTCCAACATTTACCTCCTCATCAAAGAATATAGGAAACATACTTACTACCTTCATGATCTCACCGATATTGGATGCTACACTTTCTTTGAACAAGTCGTGAAAATGATTTTTTCTTGTTTAATCCATTTCCTGAAAAGAAGAAAACTTGGAGCCCTCTACCCCCTCCAATTCCCAAATTGTATTGAAAAGTTTCCAGAAAGATGCATATTTATGAAATAATTTAATATTATTATCACCCTTTGAAATCCAAATGGCCTGACTCTTGAGCCTCCAATTTTTCTACTCTAATTCCAATAAAAACCTCTTTTTATATTCCAGATCCTTCAACTGCTTATAATCATAATATTCTTCAATTAAAACACCACTTGAATTATATAAAAAGAGTCTCTAAGGAAACCTCCACATCCTTCAAATTATTCTCATTAGATTTTTGTCTATCCTTATCCTTATCAAGAGGAAAACACTATGTGGAGGAAGTTTGTAGAGAGTATAAAGCTTGGTGCATCCTATTTGAAAGGAAATGAAAAGGGAAATTCATTACCTTGCCTATTCCTGTTGGAGATACAATAGTAAATAATTTCTCCCATTTGAAGGAAGTGTCAAAGACACTCAATGTATTGAATATCAAAGAAGCACAACCCCTGAAGGAAATTTTCCCTAAAGCTATTTTCTCCAAACATCTAACATACATGAGGTACAAGAAACTCTTTACAATTGATGAGGAAATTGGTGATAATTGAAGAATTTCGAGGTTACAAAGTCCACCTAACAGGTCTTTCCTTGATACTATTTAGGCATGGTTTTCAAGGTAAGTTCGGGATTGTTTTAGAGTTTAACTTGCTACCGACTGTTTGCTTCCTTTTAGGAATGGTTCACTACTCTTTTGAAGTTGTTGTTTGAAGGTTTTAATTAGGAAGTTTTGTTGTCCATTATTATCACATTCAAAACATAAAATACCCTCTATATAGTTTACACTTTAATGATGATAAGGAAACATGCAAACCACATAAATTATACACAGGTATTTTTGGTCAACATGACCCTAGAAAAACTCCCATGGGGAAAATGAGTTGGAGAGCAAATTTAATATGGAGTCTTAGAGAAATGTTACAACAAATAAATAAACTAGAGGAGCTTGGTTTACAACAACAACATATCTCAAGCTTGAAAGTGAATATTCTCCTTGGAGTACATGCCCTCCTTGGAATTAGTGCCCCTCCTTCTTGACTGCCCTCTTGCTTAGATTTGTGTTCCTGCTCCTCTTTTCTTGTGCATCCATTATCTTTACTTATGCACGCCTTTATCTTTACTTGTGTGCCCCTTCTATAGATGTGTATCTCCTCTAAGTTTTTGCACCCTCCTCCATGAGTGCACCTCTTCACAAAGCTTGTGTGCCCTCCTCCATGAGTGCATATCTTCACAAAGATTGTGCACCCTCCTCTCAAAATGCACCCTCTTTATCTCTTCCTCCAAAGCTATTCTTCCTCTCCTCTCTTCACTCAAAAATCATGAGTGAATAATGAATTCCATTTTCCTTTCTTTCCTTAGATTTATCCCCATCCTTAGGATAACCTAGGAACCAATGGCCAAGATTAGATCTAGGCCAACCAAGATCAAGGGTTGAGATTATATCTCCCCTTTTACTTAAGTTTCTTAAGTCATGTTCTGTTAATAAAGTCACTTTGTGACTTCAATGATCATAAAATCACTTTGAATTTATAACATAAAGTAAAGTGGGTTGAGGGTCACTTTTCCCCCCTGTTTGTTAGAAACTCAATAACACAAGGGGATCACTTCCCAAGATACCAAAACTCAACACTCCCTCTTACTAAGGAAAGTAAACGTGATTTCCCTTTGCAAAAGACTTCATGAAAATTCTGTAATATGCTCATCATTAGGAATATACTCAAGATGAACTTCCCCTATCTGAACCCATTCTCGAATGAAATGGTATTCGATATCTATGTGTTTCGACCTATCATGAAACACTATATTCTCAGAGAGCTTGATACAACTTTGATTTTTGCAGTGAATAACTGTAGGCCTCAACTCATGAAAAAATAAGCCAAACAATAACTTGTGACGCCAAATGACCTCGCAACTAGCCTAACTATCTGTCATGTACTTTGTCTCAACATAACTCACTACCACTGATCTTTGTTTCCAGCTGAACCAGGAAACAACTATTGATCCAAACCCAAAACAACACCCTGAAGTGATCTTCCTGTCAATTTCACATCCTGCCCAGTCTAAGTATGTATAACCAATCCACCTCACCCCATCACCTATGACATGGTCCAGTCCATAATCCACTCATCCTACTATGTACCTCAAAACATGTTTTTCCCCAATCTAGTGAACACTCCTAGGATCCACCATGTACTGGCTGAGAGTGTTCATAGAAAAACAAATATCTAGTCTAGTGTTGACCATATACATCAAAGAACCAATCAATTGATGATATATGGTGGCATCCACCAACCTAGAGTCAGAAGCACTAAGATTCTTCTAGTTGGTGACCATAGGTGTTGATATGGGTCTACAATATTCCATTTGAAATCTACTCAGAATATCTGCTGCATGATTCCCTTGACCCAGAAAGATGTGCACCTCCTTCTGCAAAATCTCCATGCCTAATAAATAGTGCATCGATCCAATCAATATCCTTAATCTCAAAATACCATGCAAAACCCCGCTTGTAATCAACTATGATCTCCTCCTCTCTAGTGATAAATAAATCATCAATGTATAGGATAATAATGAGAGGATCCTCTCCTTGAATGATTTAATAAAGATTTGGATCTACCTCACTCTTGTCAAAACCCATTTGAAGCAAGTAAGAGTCAACCCTTGAATACCAAGCTCGAGGAGCTTGCTTCAAACCTTACATTGCCATTTTCAAGAGGCACATGTGGGACTCTCTCCCCAACACCTCAACTCCTGTGGTTTATCAATGCATACCTCCTCCTCTATGAAGCCATTCATAAATGCAGTCTTCACATCCATATGATGTGTAACATCCCTGACCATCAACCCACTTTGTCAGGCAACACTACTACGCGAAAACATTCTCATACTTATATAGTATGCATTTAAATGAAGTTAAATGGCTTAATAGAGTAAATATATAATTATTTCTAACACACAAAATTAATGGAATCAACAGTAAATATCATTGCAATGAAATACATGATAATATTGCAAGCATCACAGACATGCATTTTAATTGAAATTAAACACATGCATATACTTATCTTTGAAACTGTAGTAACTCCACCAACCACGTGCAGACTTTCCACGAACCTCCCTAGCCTTAGACCTCAATGCTCTTCATGCTCAACAGTGGGTCACCCCCGAGCTGGGACTAAGCTCCACCCAAGGTAAGGGAATGCTAGACTAGGCTGAGGTTACAAGAAAACTGCACAGAGAAATCAAAATGATTCTCCCCATAATCCTTCTTATGCTCACTACTCACGGACGCTCATTCCCCACATGCCTATTCCACTTGGGAGTATACACCTTCACAAGCACAGTCCATCGGTGCTTCACCTCCCTCTCTGGGTCTCGACAACAGGATGGATCAGGAACTCTCAAAGCTTTGTAGCTGGTGCTGGACTCTCTCTGGGAGAAAACCACTTCCCAATAGACTCTCTCACCTGGAGAGAGTTGCTCACAGACCTGACAACCTGCCTCTTCTACCATGGGCCTGAAAACCCAGTTCTTTGACCAGTTTCAACCCAATTCCCACAAGTTCAGGTTGACAACAACAACAACAACTTTGGCTAACTCACAGGTGACAATAGCAACAGGAAAAACTGGGTGTGGAATCAGGAAACAACAACAGGCCACTAAGACACAACATGGTTTAGGTAAAACCCATTTGTAGGATGTGTGACAAGAATTCACGCATAGGTCGAAAATAGACTCAACAGTTCGGGCATAGGGTGTATCGTCTTCTCAAGAAAACATCACAGGATTCAGATTTCAAAGTTGTGTGAGGCTTATATAACTCAGACACAGAGATCCCTCAGTTCAAACAGTGGACAGCAGAATGGAGGAAAAACCCCCATCATGGCTCAATTCTTGGGTTAAATTGCATGTGCCTAGGCCAACACATGTCTCCCATGAGGCTGCATGCGCTCCATCAGCATGCGTTCCCTTTTTCCCATGTTCCCCCTTCCAGGAACTTAGGATAAAAACATACATTTCACATAGCTTTTGGAATAATAATAAATTATTATTCCTAAGGACTCAAGCCCCTAAGCTTAGCCCCTCTTCCAACCTTCTAGCCCCTTTTTCCCTTACCCTCTCTGTGGAATCTTAGTCCCCCATCACTCTTTCTTCATGGTCGATTTGCAAGCAACGATGTTTATATTTTTATTAATGTTCTACATATTACATATACAAAAACAGGTTCCTGGCCTTAACACTTATGTTCTCCGGCCTAATAAACACATAATCCTACCATCTTATCAATACTCGGCTCACCATCCTACAAAACATGATTTAAAATTCATAAACATGATTACAACAAGGCTCATCCTTGGGGATATTACAATCCCCTCCCCTTATTTTTCACTGTCCTCAGTGCAACTTTTACATAACATCAACAATATTTCCAAAATCTTAAAAAAGATGTGGATATTCTGCCCGCATAGCATCTTCATGTTCCCAAGTCGTGTCCTCAGGACCGTACCAGGTCCACTGGACCTTTACAAGCTCTATGGCTCGATTCCAGAGATGTTTGTTTTTTTGGTCCAATATGCGCACAGGATGCACTTGCATGACACCTTCTTGTTCCACCTGAACCACATTCCAATCAATTACATGATTAGCACCAGGTATATATTTCTTAAGCAATGAAACATGAAACACATTATGTACATTCATGAATGCAGGTAATGCAATCATATATGCAACTGGTCCAATCCTTTCTAGGATTTCAAATGGCCCACAAAATTAGGCTGCCAACTTGGAGCAATTTCCCAGCTTCAGGGAACATCTATTGGCTTTTACTTTCAGGAAAACATGATCGCCCACTTTGAACTCTCTGTGGATTATGTTCTTATCAACATAACTTTTCTGCCTATCTTGGGCAACCTTTAAATTCTGCTTAATTTTTAGCATTTGTTCTTCCATTTCATTGAGAAATTTTGGCCCAACTACTGCCCTGTCAGCTGGATTATCCCATCTTACTGGAGTATTGTACTTTCTGCCATAAAGAGATTCAAATGGGATCATCTTCAACAATGCTTGATACCCATAATTGTAGGCAAATTATACCAAGTGCAGGTAGTATTCCCATTTCAATGGTTTGTCCATCACATACATCCTTAGTGTGTCTTCTATTACTCTGTTCATCCTCTTTGTTTTCCCATCAGACTCAGGACGATAAGTTGTGCTAAAGTTCATATTCATGTTGAATCCTTTGAACAACCCCTTCCAGAAATTTGAGGTAAATTTCAGGTCTCTGTCAAACACAATTGTCTTTGGGATTCCATGCAATCGTGTTATTTCCTTCACAAATATGTCGACAACATCTGCTGCCTTGTGAGTAGTCTTTAATGGAATGAAATGGGTAGCGTTTGTAAGCTTATCCACCACCACCATAATTGAATCATGTTGCTTACTTGTTTTGGGCAATCCTGTGATGAAATCCATTGTCACTACTTCCCACTTCCACTCAGAAATGGGTAAGGGTTGCAGCAACCCTGTTGGGTGCGTATGCTCATATTTAACCTTCTGGCACTCCATACATCTAGCGATGTATTCAACAATATATTTCTTCATACCTGGCCAAAAGTAATGGCTCTTGACTGCTGCCACGATTTTCTGATATCTAGGGTGCCCTGCATAAGGCACATTATGCATATTATACAAAATCATACGTTTTAAGTCATGGACATTAGGTATATAAATTATGTTCTTGTACAGAAGTGTTCCATCTATTTCCAATTTATAATTTTCCACTTTTCGTGGCATCTTGCCTTGTTGTAGCTTTGCTACCATCTCCATGTACTGCAAATCTGCATTTGTAGCTTCCAAAATTCTTGCCTTTATATCAGTTTGGTACGTGCTAATGGTTGTCGCATGTAATTTGTGTACTCTCCTTCTGAGTGCATCAACCACTTTATTCTCCTTCCCTTTGATATGATTGATATCAAAATCGTACTCACAGAGAAACTCCAACCACCTACTCTACCTAGCATTCAAGTTTGTCTGATTGAACAAATACTTCAGACCGTTATGTTATGTTCTTAGTTCGAACCTCCTTCCCATGAGGTAATGCCTCCACTTCTTTAGAGCGTGTACTATGACTACCAACTCCAAATCATGAGTGACATAGTTCCTTTCATGCTCTTTCAACTTTCTATATTCATAACAAATTACGAATCCATTCTGACTGAGGACTCCTCGTAGTGATTCTTTGCAGGCATCAGTGCATACCAACAAATCTCTGTTTTGATTTGCAATCCTCAAGATTGGAGCACTGGTTAACAGTTGCTTCAATTGCTGGAAGCTTTTCTCACAATCCTCTGCCCATTGAAAATTCTTCTCCTTCCTTTGAAAGGAAGTGATAGGGTGAGCTATCCTCGAGAACCTTGCAATAAACCTTTTGTAGTAACCAGCTAAACCCATAAAGGATACGACTTCTATCACATTCTTTGGCGCTAACCATTCTCTGATGGCTTCAATCTTCTCAGGATCTACAACTATCCCATCCTTCGAGATAATATGCCCCAAGCAATGGATCTGCTCATGATAAAATGAGCACTTTCTCAACTTGGCATATAGTTGGTGCTCTCTTAGCACTTGTAATGCCATCCTAAGATGTTGTTCATGCTCTTCCTCTGACTTGGAATACACCAGAATGTCATCCAAGAATACTATGACAAACTTGTCTAGATAGTCCCTGAATACACCATTCATCAAACACATTAAAACAACGGGTGTGTTCAACAACCTAAACGACGCCACTATGAACTCGTAATGACCATACCTTGTTCTAAAGGAGGTCTTGTTGATGTATTCATCCTTTATCCTTACCTAGTGATATCCTGATTTGAGGTCTATCTTTGAAAATATCTTCGTATCCTTCAACTGATCAAAGAGGTCATCAATCCTCGGTAAGGGATATCTGTTCTTTACAATTAATTTGTTCAATTGTCGGAAACCGATACACAATCTCAACGTCCCATCCTTTTTCTTCATGAACAGGACTGGGGCTCCCCAAGGTGACACACTTGGGCGTATATACCCCTTCTTCAGAATCTCTTCAAGATGTAATTGTAGCTCTTTCAACTCTGGCATACTCATTCTGTAAGGATATTTCGACACTGGATCTGCTCCAGGCATCAATTTTACAGAGAAGTCAATATCTCTCTTCAAGGGTAATCCTGGTACCTCCTAGAATACATCTTCAAACTCCTTTAGTACCGCATGATCTCCAATATTTGAGACCTCATCCTTAGATGCTTCCTCCACATGGGATGCAAATAATTGACAACCTTTTCTGTAGCACTTATTCAACTGTATTGTTGAGATTTATCTGATAGCAACAACTCTGGGAATTTCTTAGACTGTTTTCTGACTCCCTTCCTCATCCAAGAAAGTGAATGCCTTGTTACGACAGTCCAAGATGGCATGGTGCTGGTCCAACCAGTCCATCCCAATTAGACAGTCATAAGAACCTAAAGGAAGAACATTCAATTAAGCCTTTGTGCTCAGTCCATTCATGTCCACAGGACAAGACTTAACCAACTTAGTGAATTTTCTCTTGGTTCTTGTATCCAGCTACACTAACCAAGACTTTTCATGTTGGCTTCTTGACAAATGCAAACTTTCCACCACTCTAGGATCTATATAACTATGGATAGCCCCTGAGTCAATTAAAATAGTAAATGGTTGGTTGTTAATCATACCTTCTACTTCAATCATGTGTGTTTTAAATTCATCTTGATTGTTGTCCATGGATGCATATATCCTTGGCATTCTACTTTCCATGTCCTCCACTATTTCAGCTTGTTGAACATTATGGACAACTCTCACTTTGCTATTTTTGTAGGGACAATATCTGTACTTATGGTTTCCCTGACAACCCCAAAACTGAATGGGCGTCTGGCTTGGTCTTTATTCCCCTACTTCAGCCATTCTTGTCTCTCTAAACAATGTCTGTTCTTGAGGACTATTTCTGAAAAAGGGAGGTTTGTTTCCCTTCTCCCTCTACTCTTTCTTAAACTTCTTTTGGTCATCCCAAGCCTTCCGAAAGGTAGGATTTTCTCTTTGTTGTTCATATAAGAATTTAGCTCGTCTTATCATTTCTTCCATGGTCTTAGGGTCATCATACTAGATCTTGTCCCCAATGGAAGATGTAAGTCCACTCAAATACCTTTGAATATTGGCAGTCTCCTCTTTGATGAACGAAACATACTTCAACAATTCCAAAAACCTACGTTCATACTCATCAATGGTCATGCTGCCTAGATTGAGTTCAAAGAACTCTTTCATATTTCTATCATAATATCTCTTAGTCAAATACTTCTTCTCCAAATACCTCTTGAATTCCTTTCAAGTGATATCTTTCTCTCTAATGTGTTGCACCTACACAAGTTGATCCCACCACATGGATGCTTTCCCTTTCAATTGATACATCGAAATTCTTCCTTCCGCATGTGAGGAATGATTCTATAGTTGGAAGTATTTCCTCATATCAAGAAACCATGTTTTGACATCTTCCTCCTTCTTATGTTCTCCATCAAACATAGGAGGATTAATCTTGTTCATCTTTCCCTTCAATTCATCCACTCCAAATCTCCTATTCTTTCTGGTAGGGGATGGTCTTGAACTACTATGTGTCTTTCTCTTGGAGTGACCTTGGGAGTGATGATGGTTTCTACCCACACTCCTTGACCTTCTTCCCTCAGAATTCTGGTTACTCCCTTTTCTGCTCGAGTCACTCTCCTTATTCAACTTCTTTTCTATTCTCTCCAAACTCTTTAACAACCTTGTGTTGAATTATCCTTGTTTTTCCTGATCTTTTCTGAGTTTTCTGCTATCTTCTCGACGAGTTTGGGCATATTTTTGCAATCCTTAAATGATCTTCCTCATGTTTCCTTTCTTATATATCTCTTCTCCATTTCCATTGGAGTTCGATCCTTCAACTCCAAAATGAAAATCCATTCCTTTTTCTTCGTCCTCGGAACTGGAAGCAGTCCGTTCCCTTTCCATTTCTTTTGCACTCAGTGGCAATTCTATTTGGTTTTGGTGCTCGTTAAACTTCTGCAAACACAACGTGCAAAAAAAAAGAAATTTTCAGGTCATTATTCCTTAACAAATCCCACATAATTCATAAACAACTTGATTCAAGAAAACATTTAGTTTCCATGAATTTTCTGAGCTCTGCTCGACTTTGTAGTGCACTCAGGCCTTAGTCCTTTTTCTCTCAGATTAAGCCTCCTACATTTTATGGAGAACATTAGAAGGAGGAAGACGCCGAAACATGGTTGCTTGGTATGAGGAAATACTTCCAATTACAGAATTATTCCTCACATGCGGAAGGAAGAATTGTGATGTATCAACTGAAAGGGAAAGCATCCATGTGGTGGGATCAACTTGTGCAGGTGCAACACATTAGAGAGAAGGATATCACTTGGAAGGAATTCAAGAGGTATTTCAAGAAGAAACACTTGACTAAGAGATATTATGACAGAAAGATGAAGGATTTCTTTGAACTCAAGTTAGGCAGCATGACCATTGATGAGTATGAATGTAGGTTTTTGGAATTGCTGAAGTATGTTTTGTACATCAAAGAGGAAACTGTCAAGATTCAAAGGTATTTGACTGGACTGCCATCTTCCATTGGAGAAAATATCCAGTATGATGACCCCAAGACCATGGAAGAAACGATAAGAAGAAATAAATGTTTATATGAACAACAAAACAAAAAGCCTACCTTTCAGAAGGCTTGGGATGACCAGAAGAAGTTTAATAAAGAGAAGAGGCAGAAGGGAAACAAACCTCCTTTTTTCAAAAATAGTCCTCAAGGACAACCATCATTTAGAGAGCCAAGAATGGTTGAAGTAGGGGAACAAAGGCCAAGACAGATGCCCATTCAGTGTTGGGGCTATTAGGGAAACCATAAGTACAAAGATTGTCCCTACAAAAATGGAAAAGTGAGAGCTGTCCATAATGTTCAACAAGCTGAAACAGTGGAGGACATGGGCAGTAGAATGCCAAGGATCTATGCATCCCTGGACAACAAGCAAGATGAATTTCAGTCACACATGATTGAAGTAGAAGGTATGATTAACAACCAACCATTTACTATTTTAATTGATTCAGGGGCTAGCCATAGTTATGTAGATCCTAGAGTGGTGGAAAGTTTGCATTTATCGAGAAGAAAACATGAAAACTCTTGGTTAGTGTAGCTAGCTACAGGAACCAAGAGAAACATCACTGAGTTAGTTAAGTCATGTCCATTGGATATGAAGGGATTGAACACAAAGGCTGAATTGAATATTCTTCCTTTAGGTTCTTATGACTGTCTAATTGGGATGGACTAGGTGGACCAACACCATGCCATCTTGGACTGTTGTAACAAGGCATTCACTTTCCTAGATGAGTAAGGGAATCGAAAAATAGTCCAAGGAATTCCCAGAGCTGTTTCTATTAGAGAAATATCAGCAATGCAGTTGAAGAAGTGCCACAGAAAAGGCTGCCAATTATTTGCAGCCCATGTGGAGGAAGCATCTAGGGATGAAGTCTCAAATCTTGGAGATCATACGGTACTAAAAGAGTTTGAAGATGTATTTCAGGAGGTACCCAGATTGCATCCGAAGAGAGATATTGATTTCTCTGTAAACTTGATGCCTGGAGCAACTCCAGTGTCGAAATATCCTTACAGAATGAGTACGTTAGAGATGAAAGAGCTACAATTATAGCTTGAAGAGATTCTAAAGAAGGGGTATATACACCCAAGTGTGTCACCTTGGGGTGCCCCATTCTTGTTCATGAAGAAGAAGGATGGGATGTTGAGATTGTGTATCGATTTCTGACAATTGAAAAAAGTAATTGTAAAGAACAAATATCCCTTACCGAGGATTGATGACCTCTTCGATCAGTTGAAGATGCAAAGATATTTTCGAAGATAGACCTCAGGCTAGGATATCACCAGGTAAGGATAAAGGATGAAGACATCAACAAGACTACCTTTAGAAAAATTTATGGTCATTACGAGTTCATAGTGGTGCCATTTGGGTTGTCAAATGCACCCGTTGTTTTTATGTGCCTGATGAATGGTGTATTCAAGGACTATCTAGACAAGCTTGTCATAGTATTCCTGGATGACACTATCGTGTATTCCAAGTCAGAGGAAGAGAATGAACAACATCTTAGGATGGTGTTGTAGGTGCTAAGAGAGCGCCAACTGTATGCCAAGTTGAGGAAGTGCTCATTTTATCATGAGTAGATCCATTACTTGGGGAACATTATCTCGAAGGATGGGATAGCTGTAGATCCTGAGAAGATTGAAGCCATCAGAGAATGGTCAGTTCCAAATAACGTGATAGAATTCAAATCCTTTATGGTTATATCTAGTTATTACAGAAGGTTTATCGCAGGGTTCTCGAGGATAGCTCACCCTATCACTTCCTTGCAAAGGAAGGAGAAGAAGTTTCAGTGGACAAAAGATTGTGAGAAAACCTTTCAATGATTGAAGCAATTGTTAACTAGTGCTCCAGTCCTAAGTATTGCAGATCCAAATGAATACTTTGTGGTGTGCATAGATGCATGCAAAGAAGGACTAGGAGGAGTCCTCAGTCAAAATGGATTCGTAATTTGTTATGAATCCAAAAATTTGAAAGAGAATTAAAGGAACTATGCCACTCATGATTTGGAGTTGGCAGCCATAGTACACTCGCGATTTCAAGCTTTGAGAGTTTTTGAATCAACACATCCCACTTCTCTCAACAACCGAACTTCTGAAATTACTCTCTGCTCTTCTGCTGGATCCAACGGTCGATATATTTTTCCCAGATCTACGGTGTAGATCACCTCGGGACTTTAGAGTTTCGGGTTTCGGGGATTTGTGTCTTAGCGCACCCTGCTTTTCCCGAGAGCTAAAATCCCAAAAGGCTTCTCAAATATCCTTTTGGCACCTTCTCCGGATCTAACGGTCACAAATTTCTCTTCCTCTGAACAGATCCTATGTCTCCAACACTCCAAGTGTTGAGCGCTCTCTCTCCTATGGTCAAATACCACGCCAGTTACAATTTTATTCTACCGCTACCCCTCCTGAGCTCTGTAACACGACCAAGTAACTCCTTGGCGCTCAGGAATGCTCTAAGGTTCGAAATTAGTCCTCCAGACACAATTTCCTCTCAAAACCTTGGGTCCAAAGACCACTTATCCGGCCCATCCAGGCTCAACATTGAAACCTTGGGCTCTGATACCATATTGTAATGTCCTTGACCATCAACCCAATTTGTCAAGAAATGCTACTACGCAGAAACATTCTCATACTGATATAGTATGCATTTAAATGAAGTTAAATGGCTTAACAGAGTAAATATATAATTACTGCTAACATACAAAATTAATGGAATCAACAGTAAATATCATTGCAACGGAATACATGATAATATTGCAAGCATCACAGACATTCATTTTAATTGAAATTAAACACATGCATATACTTATCTTTGAAACTGTAGTAACTCCACCAACCACGTGCAAAATTTCTACGAACCTCCCAGACTTATACCTCACTGCTCATCACGCTCAATAGTGGGTCACCCCCAAGCTGGGACTAAGCTCCACCCAAGGTGAGGTAATGCTAGACTAGGCTGAGGTTGCAGGAAAACTGCACAGAGCAATTAGAAGGATTCTCCCCATAAGCCATCTTACGCCCACTACTCACAGACTCTCATTCCCCACATGCCTGTTCCACCCATGAGTATACACCTTCACAAGCACAGTACATCGGTGCTTCACCTCCCTCTCTGGGTCTCAACAACAGGCCAGATCAGGAACTCTCAGAGCTCCGTAGCTGGTGTTGGACTCTCTCTGGGAGAAAACCACTTCCCAACAGACTCTCTCACCTAGAGAGAGTTGCTCATAGGCCTGAAAACCTGCCTCTTCTACCGTGGGCCTAACAACCCGGTTCTTCAACCATTTTCAACCCAATTCCCGCAATTTTAGTTTGATAGAAACAACAACAACTTTGGCTAACTCACAGGTGACAACAACAACAGGAAAAACCGAGTGTGGAACCAGAAAACAACAACAGGCCACTAAGACACAACACAGTTCAGGTAACACCAATTTGCAGGATGCGTGACAAGAAATTCAAGCAGAGGTCAAACACAGACTCAACAGTTCGGGTAAAGGGTGTATCGGCTTCTTAAGAAAACATCACAGGCTTCGGGTTTTAGAGTTGCGTGAGGCTTACATAACTCAGACGCAGAGATCCCTCGGTTCAGACAATGGACCGCAGAATGGAGGACGAACCCCCATCATGGCTCAATTCTTGGGTTAAATTGCATGTGCCTGGGCCGACACATGTCTCCCATGAGGCTGCATGTGCTCCATCAGCATGCGTTCCCTTTTTCACATGTTCCCCCTTCCAAGAATGTAGTATAAAAACATACATTTCACATATCTTTTGGAATAATAATAAATTATTATTCCTAAGGACTCAAGCCCCTAAGCTTAGCCCCTCTTCCAACCTTCCAGCCCCTTTTTCCCTTACCCTCTCTGTGGAATCTTAGTCCCCCATCACTCTTTCTTCATGTTCAGTCTACACACAACGATGTTTATATTTTTATTAATGTTCTACATATTACATATACAAAAACATGCTCATGGCCTTAACACTTAGTCTTTTCAACCTAATAAACACATAAGCCTACCATCTTATCAATACTCAGCTCACCAGCCTACAAAACATGATTTACAATTCATAAACATGATTACAACAGGGCTCATCCTTGGGAATATTACATGATGGATCTTCCAACCCAACTATGAAACAATGGCCATAATACTCCTAATTGAATTATATCTTGCAATTTATGCAAATGTCTCAACATATTCAATCCCCTTAATCTGAGAGAATCCTCTCACCACAAATTGAGCCTTGTGTTTCTCAATGTTTCCTTCTGCATCATACTTGATCTTGTACAACCACCTGGAAGTCACCACTAACTTCCCCTATGGTCTTGGCACCACCTCCCACCCAGAGTGTACCAAATCAAGTATCTGAGCCGATCTACTGCCACTACTGGGAAAGACAGTCTAGGTGTACTTCCCAAGAGTAAACCCTCTGTAAAATTCCTAATTCTTACTGCTGAATTGTGAAAATCCTATCATAATATCCCTCAACACTCTCAAAGATCCATGATTAATATAATCCATCCTCTGATGCCATAGCTCACACAACTAACTGTTGTTGATGCTACTAACCAGGGAACGAAGCGGCTAGAAGATGAGTTTGTATAGATTCCCATCTCATGTCCTAATCAATTTTCCATAAGTGACACTTAACCCCTTAGGGTGAATGATGACCTTTGTCCCTCTGAAGAACACCTAAAATCCCCTATCATGAATGGAGAAAAATGAAATCAGATTCTTCTTTAGCTCAGGGACATACAATCCATCCCTAAACACCAAGGGTGGTATCAACTCCCTTTGAAAATAAATTGTGCCACGCCCAATTGCCATGACTACGGTGTTATCCCCAAGCACTATCTCCAACTTGATCTTAGAATTTATGAGATTAGTAAAGTTATCTCTAACACCAGACATGTGACTAGATGATCCACTGTCTACGTACCAATTGTTGGATGGTTTCTCAACTGTAGAGTAACAAACGATTAAGGAGAACTCCCTCTCAAACTGAGAGGCGAACTCATCCTCCTGAGGTGTCATTGTTGTACCACCCTATTTCTTCTTCCCATGGGGACATTGTCCAGTATAATAGTTCCCCATATTCTGACAAGCAAATAATTTAACTTTGCTCATGTCCTTCTTCTGCTCACCTCCTCTCTTTTGTTGCTTGGCCCCATCCTTGGGACCCTTCTTAGTCTTCTTATTTCCATTTTCCAAAAGATAAATATCACCCTCATCATCCCCACCACGATGCTAACTAGTAGATCCTGAGCCAAATATGATCTCCTCATTTACACAATCACCCCATAGCCTCTCCCAATTAGGCATATGATCTATGGATACAATGCCTTTTGCAAATATTTCCCATGGTTTGGACAAGACATTTAAGGATGTCCTCACCAAATTATATGGATCCACTATCTTGCCCACATCTTCCAACTCATCATGAATATGAGAAAATATCAAGGTATGAGGTGATCAAATCAATATTCATCATCTTGGTGCCCCTCAAATTCTCTTGGAGCACCATATTGCGATTCTGGTTAGGGATATAGTAAATACATGAGGAATGATATGGTCTTTCATCGCATCTAGGATATTCCTCTTGGCCTTGATGTTCCTCTTCTTGAACGCTTCCAAGAGCATTGCATCTGTAGGAGGAACCACATGATTTTATATAATATCTCATAGCTCAAGTTCCTCCAAGATCAAGACTATCCTAGCCTTCCATGGAGACCAATTTCCAGCCCCTGCTAGCCTATCCTTCACCCTCAACCTTTCCACTGACCTGACTGTCCATTGATGCTAAACTGACCAAGTAAACCTGATCCTGAACTATTGTCTAGGTTCGACAAAAATATACCAACTGTTTGCAAACTATATCATCCCTCTCTTGTTCCATTAGGCTCTGATACCATGAAGAATTTCGAGGTTCCAAAGGATGCCTAATAGGTTTGTCCTTGACACTATTTAGGCATAGTTTTTAAGGTAAGTTCAGGACCGTTTTAGAGATGAACTTGTTGCCAACTGTTTGTTTCTTTATAGGAACGATTCACTTCTCTTTTGAATATGTTGTTTGAAGGGTTTAATTAGGAAGTTTTGTTGTTCATCATTAGCACATTCAAACTACTTCAAAATGGAAAATACCCTCTAGATATTTTACACTTTAATGCTGATAATGAAACATGCAAACCACATAAATTATACATAGGTATTTTTGGTCAACATGACCCTAGAAAAACCCCCATGGGGAAAACCATTTGGAGGGAAAATTTATTATGGAGTCTTAGAGAAATGTTACAACAAAGAAATACACTAGAGGAACCTAGTTTACAACAACAACATATCTCAATATTGAAAGTGAAGATTCTCCTTGAAGTATGTGCCCTCCTTGGAATTAACGCCCCTCCTTCTTGAATGCCCTCTTGCTTAGATTTGTCTTCCTTCTCCTCTTTTCTTGTGCACCCCTTCTATTTACTTGTGCACCCCTTCTCTATATGTGCCTCTCCTCTAAGATTGTGTTCCCTACTCCATGAGTGCACCTCTTCACAAAGCTTGTGCACCCTCCTCCATGCATGTGCTTCTTCAAAAATCTTGTGTTCCCTCCTCTCAAGGTGTGCCCTCTTTCTCTCTTCCTTCAAAGATGTTTTTCCTCTCCTCTCTTCACTCAAAACTCATGAGTGAATAATGAATACCATTTTTTCCTCCTTCCTTATCTTTAGCTTCATCCTTATGATAACCTAGGAACTAATGACCAAGATTAGATCTAGGCCAACCAAGATCAAGGTTTGAGATTAGATCTCCCCTTTTACTTAAGTTTCCTAAGTCACTTTATGTTAATAAAGTCACTTTGTGACTTAAATGCTCATAAAGTCACTTTGACTTTATAACATAAATTAAAGTGGGTTGAGGGTCACGTTTTCCCCCTTTTGTATTAGACACTCAATAACACAAGGGGATCACTTCCCAATGTACCAAAAATCAACAATAATGACCCCACAAGAAAGGACAAGAATGTGTGCAATGAAGACTTAGTTACGGAAATAATTAAAATATTCAGGGTAAAAGCAGAACGTGAAAAAGAGGTAAAGATGCCACTAATGTGAAATCTTCCTCGAATCCTCATCCATGTAGGAGCTCCTCCTCTACGCAAATAAAACAAGATAAAAACATAAAAAGAGGAGAGAGTAATGAAGGGTGTGCCAGAGGTAATGAAGGATATGATCCACCCCATTTCTATATTGAACGAACACATACAGTTTCCCAACAAAAAAGAAAAATAATCCCAAGTAAAATTAATTGATATAATTCAATAGACTAGAGTAATATCACTAATATGGATATTGATAGTGTCAATATACAAAACTAGGTAGGCCAACAAATTGATGAGAGTCAACAAATTATAGAGGAACTAGTCACAAAAGAACCTATGTTGTTTAAGGAGTGGTCCTTGACACTGCACAATTTTTAGTGTCAAAAAGAAGTTGCAAATAGAAAAAGGTCTGTGTAAGAAACAACAAGGTAATTAATAAGAAGAGCTTAGAAGTTGATGTATCATGAGTCAAACCTTATGGAATCCCGAAATTACATTTTTCTACAAGTGACATTGTTTCCCATTCAATTTTAGAGAAATAATTAAACAATATTAAGTTAAAAAAGAAGAAGAAGTGAGCTTAAGGATGCTCTTAGTCCAAAGACACTATTTGTAGAACCATTAGCCATACTGCTATTAGACCAAATTCCCCCAAGTACACCAGGAACCCAAATCCAAGTGAGAAAAGTTTCCCAAGTATTGAGCGAAGTAAGACTCTATGTTGTCGAGAGCATCAAAGAAATACTCAAGATTATTTCACAATCATGGGAGGTCGGTACCATCCTACATAATTTATCTCAAAGGATTACAAGTTTTATAGAATATTTGAAAAAGTATTTAGAGAATGATGAATGCATCTATAATAATGAGGTAAAAAGCTTCATTGCATGGGTGACTAGCTTGAGTGATCATCACAGAAGTCAACAAAATTTACCTCAAACATAAGAATAAAACAAATAAGGGCATAATCAGAAGCAAGAGTGAATATGTTAAAAGATACAATTGTTGATTATGAGAGAATTAATGAAAAAGAGAAGATGTTTTTTCTAAAAGATATAGATATTGTAAGAGAATTATAGTGCCTAATTTTTTTAAGAAATTCTAGTATCACAACCAAGGAAACATTAGACAAGGACTTAGCTACAGTGAATACTTCATGGGTTGATGAATTTGAAAGCCTCGTAGAGTTTCCAAAAGTAGAACCTAAGTGTTGGTTTGTCACATTTGTAAGTTAAAACAAGGACCACTTGTTAGGAATTGACCAACTCCATGTGGAATTTAAATATATAGAGGAGGATATATTCATGCTTAGATTTAAGAAATAAATCACCATCCCACCGATAAATGAGTACATCAATTAATGGATCAATAAGTCATTACAATAGATCAACAACCCAAAATAACTACCCAAGATAGTTACCTCAAAGGAATCTTGAAGCTTGAAATCATATAAAGGTATACCTCCAACAAAGAAAAGGAGAGAGATAACATTTCCTTCTTATTAAGTCAACCATCTATTACATTTGGCCTTCCTTTTATTTTCTTTCACTCAGTTAGTAATCCCTTAATCTTATTTGTTTCATTATCTATGAAAACCTAAGACAAGTTTCTAATTGTTTCCCTTTCTTTCTTCTATTTAATGGTCCACAAGATCCTCAATCCCCGTACGTTTGGACAAACTCCTTTTGCTTTTTTGAATATTATAAAAAATGTAAATACAGTTATATATTTTTGAGGTTCCCAAAGAACTGTTTGGGATACATGACTATTGATATTTCAAACTTTGACTTTTAAGCTGAAGTTTCAAGTGTGTATACATCACTCTTCTAAAATTTCAATGGAATATCATGTTAAGTTCTCTGCATATGTGACCATTTACTTTCATTCTTACAAATGATATTTTCCACTTTGTGCTATTATTGAAATGTTTCTTGTGAGGATTCCTATTTTATTTTACATTAGAGTCTTGTACAATATTGTTAAATCTTGTATGATATGTAAAAATTCATTGGAATAGAGTTCGGTCCTTTCTCAATATTTTTTTTCTTTATGAGTGTTTGTTTTATTAAAATAATCCTGATTCATTCTCAGGTTTATTTTAATTCTATATCTTATTCATATATATGAGTACCACCTCTTTAAAAACGTGGGGGGATTTATCCCCATGAGGTTGTTTTGAATACTTTGACAGTCTTAGAGATCAACAATTATCCCCTAATAATAGTTTTTGATCCTTAATATTGTACCAAAACAACTTCCTCTCATTATAAGTCATACAAGTTCAAAATCCTAAAATCATTGCCTAATCCTTTAGATATCCCCTCAAAGATAATACCTTCAAGAAGGAAAAAAAATTAATCACATCAAATGTATCATTCTATCCTATTACAAGGCCTATAGATAATTCCCACACATCAATCGAACAAAATTTCCATCCTTTAAAAAATGAGGACAAAACTTCTACAACCAATGACTGATAACACATTGTTTCATGAAGCAAAATTACATCAATTTTGAGAACCATGAACATCCATCGGAAGGATAATCATTTGATTGCATCCTATAACCCTCGAACATTAAGGGAAATAATAATCATGTGGAAACAACCTTGTGGCATCCTATAACCCTACTTTGAAGTCTTAATGGATTTAACCTTAGAAATGTATGGCTTCCTACCATCAGGACCTAGTTTGGACTCCACCGATATTAGGCCTCATTTGATTACCCCCTTCAAACTCCAACTTATCCTTTCTCAAATGAGGAAATATGAAGAAGAAAATTTGGGTTTAAGGGAAAGGATAGAGGCTTCCAAGGAATCCCATTTATCAGAGGAACCCCCCTCTTCTGACCTTTTAGATCTCCCCTAGGCCTTGTGCAATATAGAAGGCTAGATTTAACCTAACACCAATAGACTAGCAAGAGTAGATGAAGACCCTAAGAACCCTTCTTGATTCAAGTCTGGAGAAGGAAAATTTCTAGACTCATCAATAAAATGAAGATTAGAAGGAATATGATTTTCCATACCTTCATCAATGTCATTGATAAGCATCTCCTTAGAGGAATCATTATTTTCTTTATTATCCATGCTTGGTTAAAAAGGGTTGAATTGGCCCAAAAATCTTTTTCTCAAAGGACTTTGGAGACACAATCTCCTTGAAAGGAAAAATAGCCTTCTCTTCCCAAACCTTTTGTTTCTTGACCCATATTTTCCTCCATTGTTTCCATGAGGAATTTTTCACAGAGAAAGTATTCCATAAGTTTCCAACCTATCGACACTTCAAACACCTAAAAGGGACACTCTGATAGTCTGAAGGTTGAACCAAATCCACATCCCCTTGCATGATTTTGAGCTCAGTTGGTAAACCATCCTTGATGTCCACCTCCACCAAAATTGTAGCTATTTTTTTATCTGTTATATCCCATAATTTTTCCTCAAATGCAATGAGTCTTCCAATCTAGTTACCTATTGATCTTGATGCCTCCTCGCAGTAGAATTTAAATAGTAAATTGGGTAATAAAATCCACAAATGATCTTTTCTCATGGGTTCACATCAAGGGTCAAAACCTGAATTCCACCTATATAAGAGAAAACTCGAGGGACCCCACTACTAAGAATGCTTAAGAATAGCATCAAAATCCCCCACAGGCCTAAATTTGAAAAAAATCCAACCCCTTAGAAAGATATTAAATATTTGAATGTATCCAAGAATTGTTCACCACCCCACATCTAACCATTGCTTCCAATTTTTCCCTTTAACCAGTTTCCCTGTAAATCTATTTATCAAATATTTATTGGATAAATCCTCCACCTTATTCAAGCCTATATCATATCCGAGCACCATCTTAATTCTCTCTGGTTTATCCCTAATACATTTCTTTGAGAAACCATGCATTCATCTCTTCGATTCGTATTTCGACTATGAGTTTACCAACTAAGTTTGAGCCTACAAGATAAACATATCAACATGAGTAGGAACTGGTTGCTCTTTCTTCTGAGTCCATCGTCCAAATTTTGGTTTGGAGTACTACAGATTGTCTAAGCCTGATATTCTTAAGATAAAGGATACAATATCCTATTTACATCCTTTCCAACTACTTTCTTAAGAGAATGTGGTAGGAGACTAAGCTCACCACTTGTTGTGACTATAGCAAACCCCAAGGCCAAGACAAAAGTTGTCTCGTCTTCCTTGAATGCACGAGCAGGTTTCGAGATTTCCAATAATTCCACATGGGTACAAAAGATTACAAATGGACTCTTGAGGTCATCCTTACCGTAATACACCTCATCTGACTCATCATCCATAGCCTTAGACTACCTTGCTTAGATTTGATCTGAAAGACCCTTCAGATCAATATGTTTCCAAGATTGATCATTACCATTTCAAAGTACATGGAAAAAATATACGATACTAAAAGGTGGTTGAGATCCCCACTCGTTCATTACTTATTTCAATGATGAAGCCCTAAATCTCTCACATTAGGAAACTCTAGTTTTTTCACCTATAGAAATGCTAGATCTCTCATTGTGTAGTACTAATCCAAGGCTTGCCTCTTGTAGACTGAAACTCCATAAGACGACTGTGATGAAGACATAGTATATTGTTCAATGATATAGATCATACTAAAGTGAAGAGTTATTCTAACCTTTCAACCTAATTATAATTTAGTACATCATCATTATAAATTCATTTCAATCCTAAAACTTGAACTTCCTAAAATAGGATAATATATGTTTTTACAATTTACTTATCTTATAGCCTAAATAAAAATAAATTAAAAGAACATTTAATTATATTAAATTGAAAAATTCTGAATTGGGTTTAGCTTGAGTGGTTGGGACCAATGATTGTTATCCTCCCCATGGAGTTTCATTTCCCACAAGTGACGTATTAATCTCTTAATAAGCATATAATTATAACTAATTTTTCTTTTAACTTTATAACTGGGAAACAAAATATTAAAACAAATAATTATTCTAACCTTAGAGTCTAATTATAATTGAATTACTCATAATATAAATTAAATTTACTAATATAAAACAATAAAATAAAAATATTCGTCTACAACTCACTTATCTTTATTGTTTTTGTTGAACAAAAATTAATTAAAAATATATAAGGTTTGAAAGGGCATATTTCGAGTGGTAGTTTATCTCTTTTTCGGCCTCATGATACTAATTGCGAAAAATGAATACTGTAATCAAGCAAGATTAGAAGAGTTCTCCCCTGTATTTTTTTACACTTTTTTCATGCTTGGGAGACTAAATTTACAAAAATGTCATCCATGGAGTCATCTTATGTTTTTTTCAAACTCTCTAAATGTGAAAAACCACAGAGTTTACCTTCTTTGGTCTTGTAAAATTATGCATTGAAGGACCTATGTGAGTCTGATCTCTAGGACCCATACAAGACCGAACCCCTAATTCTTTAGGTTTGTTAAACATATGTCAAGGGACTCATCCAAAGGATGAGCTATACCAAGCATATGTTACCCTCCTCAAGATCGTTAAAAAATAAAGAGGTACTCATCTATCTGGATGGGGTAAAAATTGAAGGAAGTTGGTCAAGTTTTTTGGAAGCCTTTATGGGAGCTATTGTCACCCTTGAACATGGCACTTGTTTGTGTCTTGTCTTACATTTGGGTAATCTACTTGTCTATGTGTCATGCCAATTCTATGTGTCGTCATACTTTTTTTGTTTCAGTCGAAGATTGCTCTTATTTTCTGTCACATTATGTTATTAGTACTCATCAAGTCAAATGCTTCCAAGTCACTTGTCGTGCCTCATCATGTTCAAGGGAATTTTTACTTCAAACCATTCATCTGCAGTATTACTAGTTTCCACTTCCTATCTCAGTCCATACTCATTTTATCCACCATATCACATCACTTTCATGTGTCAGTTTCATGTCGATGATGGGTGATACATCAAGTCCCTCCTTCGACGAGTCTGTTCCTGTCGACTTCAACACATTATCCAAGAATTAGACTTAGAAACTAGTTAGTACCTTGGGACTTGCATGCCTTAATGGAAGGCCTCCTCGCTTTCGAAAATAGGTTTACATCATTGACCTCTGATTGGATGATTCCATGAATTTTTGACATCGGATCATTTATTCACATTCACTGGAATGTACTAGGGTACCTTGGTATTCATTGTCATCATTGGTGATTTCCCTCGCACTTGTTAACGATATACCTCAATGACCGGTAATAAAGATGTTTCTACCATGTTCAACATCAATCATTTGTTCACATGGCTAGATTTATACCGTTTCGAGATCAGGATGAAGACCCTGGGTTGGGTGTTCACTCTGTTATGTGCTTCGCCTAGGCTACAATGGAGATCATTTAAGAATGTAAAATATTTAAGTACAATCACCATGCTGACAATATTACTGATATATATACTGCCACATAGATCCACATTGTATTGATCTATGGTTATGTTTTTCCATCTCGTATCTCCACTGTGTATTTTTCGTGGCTGCGATCAGTTCATGTCATGGAGTTATGGATCCAAATTTTATCTTTGGTGGCCATATCATTAGTCAATATTCTCATGGATCCATAGTGTATTGGTCAACATCCATTCTTTGAGTCTAGTGTTCTGAACATAGGTATGTCTGCCTTGGAAATGGAACAAATTTGTACATTAACTGATGATTGTTTGCAGCTTCTTCTAGGTTCTCCTACTCCAACACCCTTGCATTGAAGAATTTGTAAAGTGTTTTGGCCATGAGTTTCTCTTCTGACCTCACACTTTAGGGGGAATGTTTTACACACCAAAATGTCACACTCTAATGTCACACCCTAAGTTTCACAAAGTGACGTATGCACCTTGTTAAGTGTCGCATGCACTGACGTAAGTGTCATATGCAACGCACCTAGTGTAAAATTCACTTTAAAAAGTGTTGCAACCCATTTGCACCATGAAAATAATTGTGAAAATCCTTAATTCATGTTGAAAGAAGAATCCCTCTCATCTACAACATAAACACACCTTTTTCTTGGAAAATTTGACCAAATTTGGGAATTTATGAAGGGTGGCACCCCCATGGCCATGTTGGGGGAGTTCCACTTCATGGAATTGTTCCCCCTTTCCATGTTATATGATATCCACTTTATAGGATGGCACCCCATGGTCAACTCTGGGGGACTGCCAATCTTGTTAGAGGGAATGATGTGATCCTCCACCTCTTTCTAAGGGCCAAATCTCTTGGGATGAGGTTGGTTTTGTTAGAAACCTATGCTATGGATTCATCTTAGGATCAGATACCAACCTTAAGGAGCCATATCCTCAACCATATCCTTCATTTTATCATGGTGGTTGGACCTCTCAAGCCTATATATTGAAGGTATTTCTAAGGTGAAGGGGGGAACAATTCATGTATCAAACCTTTGATTATGGGAGAAACATTAACATTTTGATGTAAATATTCATGCAAGGGATGGAAGAGGAGAGATTGGATAAGTGATTGCATATTCAATCATGATTAAGTGCCTTATTTTTCTTTCCAATTAATATCAACTTGGCCTATTCCCTTCAAGTTCATGTGTTCTACATTTTCTTGTCTATTGTAGTTTTAGTCTTCATAGATAGATATGCGTTAGATAATAATCTAGAGTAGGATGAAGAGTTCCTTTGATAGTATTTTTAGGGCTTCATATGCATTGAGGAGCTTGGATATCAAGTCCAAGGATTGGATCAGTGAGGAAGACCATCACAACAAGGTACACCGCATCATTATTCTTCTCTCTTGTGTGATTGACTGAGTTAAATCTATAGGGAAAGTGGTAACCACTTGTTCACTTCTGTATTTGGACCAAATATAGGAGTCTTGGTCCAAAGGGGAGCTTATCCTATTCACAGGGTAGGATTTATCACAATAGGTGGCCCTGGAGGTTGGTTGGTCTGTTGTGTGGAATTTGGGATTCATCCTGGCCATTGTCACAAAGTATCGGGAAAAGAGATAACTATGGAGGCCAAGAGATATGAAAAGACTCAGGGTGAGGAAATATTAGATGATAATCTTATGATGAGTCAGATACATGTAATAAAGGTAAACACACTCAACTCAAATATTACGTTTACTCTTGAAACCTTGGCTCATCATAGGGTGCTAGTGGGATAGTTACAAGATGAGGTGGATTTACTGCGACAACAAGAGAGATTATTGTAGAAAAAATTGGCATAGAGGAACGAGACACCTGAGACTTCTACTCCTGGCACGGACATGGGTTTCTCATTCAGAAAAGAGGTGCCAATGCTTTCGATATTTCCATATTTAAATGTTGCAGTGACACTGTCATAGGAAGAAGATAATAAAAATGAATAGGTCTAGAATGTTTTTATCTTATAATTAGCTATCTTTTGTTTTTTGTATGTATTCTCGGTATTTTTTTATTGAATTTACTCAATCAAGTTCAGTAATAGTATTGGGTAGTTGAGGAATTCTAGAAATAGTGTAGAGGTCTAGCAGATAGTTGGACTACATGAATTGAAATTTTTCTATTTATACTAGTTCTGTATTTTTGTACTCAGCCGTCTTGGCCATGCCCCTTTTAATGAATCAAAATCTTCCATCTCTTGTGAAAAAAGAATAGTGTAAGAGGATTGATGGGAACAAATATCTTTTTGTGGAAGACCATTATTTTTATCTAATTGTTCAACTTTTAAAAATAGCTTAAATCCATTTAAAACCCATATTTATCATTCACCGAGAGGGATCAAATTTCTTAGGGTGTATTTTTTTATCCTTTCATTCCATGTCAAGTATTAATTCATTCATATTAAATTAAAAAAACAAATAAACTTTAAGAAATTTGATCTTTCTCAGTGCTTGATAGATCCGAGTTTAAGATGGATCTATGTTGGTTTAATATTTTAGATGTTGTCTTGTACGTATGTACATGCATAGTTATTTATTTATTTATTTTGTTGTCATGTAACATAACATAACATCACATGACAACATCTCCCTCATATTGGGTTGTAGAGCACCTTGCTACTCTCTAGAACTATAAAACTACATTAATATTTCATTCATGTGATGATGGATATTTTCTCTCATCACCTTCCCCCCACAAACCTTTGTTAAACAAAACCCTCCAGATAGTTTTAGCTACTAAATCTTTTAGCTACAAAACCCTCTAGATACTTTTAGCTACAAAACCCCCAGCCACTAAACTCTTTTAAAGTGGAAATCCTTGACCACTTGACAATGGGAATGCCCTCCTTTTCCCTACTACTTGTCCAAAAAAAATTGGAACATTTTCTACGAATCATTTCAATGACACTCTTTGGAATATGTGCAATGTATAGCTAGTACATAGGAATGCTCTTGAGTATAAAATTAACATGTACTAACCTTCCACCCCTAGACAACCATCTATGACACCATCAATTGTTTTTATGCTCAATATTTTTTATCATCCATTTCTAATCCCTCTTTGTATAATTTCTTGGTTTTAAAATAAAACCAAAATAATTCACTCCATTGTGAAGGGGTTCCATATTCTTTGGAAAAAACTGAGCAAAATACCACTCAAGTCATTAAAAAAAATACTTGATTTCTTGATGCTAATTTATATAACTGCTTATTTACAAAAGGAATCAAGTATTATTTTGAGGTATTTCATCTCCCTCAAGTTTCCCCTCCCAAAAAGGAGAATGTCATCAATTAACAACAAGTGAAAAATAACAATTGTACCTGCAATTTTGATCCCTCTACCGAATCCATTTTGACTAGATTCCATCATTAATCTGGTTAATGCTTCCTATACTATGAGAAATAGAAAGGGCACCAAGGGACTCCCCTTCATGTGTCCCCTATATACCCCTAAATTTTTTGATGGTGAACCATTGACCAATATTGCGAAGTTGATGGATTCCAGATACCCCATTATCCATTTTATTGATTGAAGGTTTAGTCTAATTTGAAGAAACACTAGTCTCAATAATAACTATTATATGGCTTAGATAATTCAATTTTCATGACCATTGTAGCCTACTTCCCACCCTTTATTGAATGAAAACCTTCCTTTACAGTCCTAATTGCATCATGGATTTCCCTATTGAATAGAAAGACAAACTGTTTTTTTGTGACCATCATAGATAGAGCTTGTTTTAATCTATTTTCTATAATCTTTGAGACAACTTTATATGCAATATTATGAAGTGAAATCGACCTAAAATTCTTAAAGGTGGTCAGATTATTCTTGTTGGGTATCAAAGATATAAAAGTTGCATTCATTGTTAGGTTAAACTTGACTTGATGAAAGAGTCAAAGTTGTTAGGTGAATAGTGATGGTTTTGGGAACATGGTTTTGGTATTTCTGTTCTAAGACTTTTGCGACCAGTGTTATGATGAGGTAGTTCTTTTGGATTCATCGCATCGGAATGACACATGGTTTTGGTATCCCACGGTTTTAGAGCCCATGGATTGCATGTTATGAAATCCTTTAAAAGGATGGTGAAACTCCATTGTAGTGTGTCAGGACATGAGCGATGAAGGATCACTTGGTTGGGACCAATAGGTTGGATGGCTTTTCTACATTTGGTCAAGGAACTAATATATCTATTAACTATTTTTTCCCAGTTTGAGTTTTCTAGGATATAATCTTGTTGTTGCTATGTTTTTGGTTGTTATTATTAATTTTTCTCTCGCATTTTGTTTCCTTTCATTCATGCCCCCCAAAAAAATTTTAGAAAATTTTGATTCCTTAATAACCCTACGAAATTTATCCTCTAAAGATCATAAAAAATGAAATAAATTTTGATGGTCCAACCATCGAGACTAGGGGTTTTCGCCTTTTTGAAAGATGACAAGACAACTTTTAGTTCCTCTTTTGAAACAATTGCTTCTATTCCAACATTTACCTCCTCATCAAAGAATCTAGGAAACATACTTACCACCTTCATGATCTCACCAATATTGGATGTTGCACTTTCTTTGAACAAGTCGTGAAAATGATTTTTTCTTGTTGAAGCCATTTCCTGAAAAGAAGAAAACTTGGAGCAATCTACCCCCTCCAATTCCCAAATTGTATTGAAATTTTTCCAGAAAGATGCATATTTATGAAATAATTTAATATTATTATCACCCTTTGAAATCCAAATAGCTTGACTCTTGAGCCTCCACTTTTTCTACTTTAATTCCTACAAAACCCTCTTTTTATTTTCCAGATCCTTCAACTGCTTATAATCATAATATTCTTCAAAAAAAACACCACTTGAATTCTATAAAAAGATTCTCTAAGGAAATATCCACATCCTTCAAATTATTCTCATTAGATTTTTGTCTGGCATTATCCTTATCAAGAGGAAAACACTATGTGGAGGAAGTTTGTAGAGAGTATAAAGCTTGGTGCATCCTATTTGAAAGGAAATGAAAAGGAAAATTCATTACCTTTCATATTCCTATTGGAGATACAATAGTAAATAATTTATCCCATTTGAAGGAATTGTCAAAGACACACAATGTATTTAATATCAAATAAGCACAACCCCTGAAGGAATTTGTCCCTAAAGGTATTTTCTCCAAACATCTAACATACATGAGGTACAACAACCTCTTTACAATTGATGAGGAAATTGGTGATAATTGAAGAATTTTGAGGTTCCAAAGGCCGCCTAACAGGTCTTTCCTTGATACTATTTAGGCATGGTTTTCAAGGTAAGTTCAGGAATGTTTTAGAGTTGAACTTGCTACCAACTGTTTGCTTCCTTTTAGGAATGATTTACTACTCTTTTGAAGCTATTGTTTGAAGGGTTTAATTAGGAAGTTTTTTTTTCCATTATTATCACATTCAAAACATAAAATACCCTCTAGATATTTTACACTTTAATGCTAATAAGGAAACATGCAAACCACATAAATTATACACAAGTATTTTTTGTCAAATGACCCTGGAAAAACCCCCACGGGGAAAACCAGTTGGAAAGCAAATTTATTATGGAGTCTTATAAAAATGTTACAACAAAGAAATACACTAGAGGATCCTGGTTTACAACAACAATAGATCTCAAGCTTGAAAGTGAAGATTCTCCTTCAAATACATGCCCTCCTTGGAATTAGTTCCCCTCCTTCTCGACTTCCCTCTTACTTAGATTTGTGTGCCTGCTCCTCTTTTCTTGTGCACCCCTTCTCTTTACTTATGCTCCCATTTATCTTTA
>JZKD02S0244594.1:279724-321883 GCA_000966675.3 Picea glauca
CAATCAAATACCAAAGACATGTACCAAAACATCCCACAATATTCCTCTAGCAATACGCCACACTATCATAAACTAAATACCATAAACCCTCACATCAACCATACAACAAACCATAAATGTTATGTAGCCTTCATATGTATCGATATCTTCAGAAACAAGAGAATGTAATCTTCATCAACCCTTACCTAAGTCTCATGGTACTAGTTTTGGATTAGCCACAAATCCTATTTTTCAACTAGAATAACTTTGTACGTGTCATGTATAAATTATAAACATTTCACACCATATTCTTAAGAATTTTGTGTACAATCAATATAGGTTTCACTTCTTGGAGCCTCCCAGAAAAGGAGTTATATCAAAAATGGTAGACCTTGTTGAATTCTGGCTTATTCTAGAGAGAAAACTTGTATAGAATTCCACACGCGAAATATTTTATATATGGATCAATTTTTTTTAAAAACATACTAAGGAATGTACTCTATCCAATTCTTTTGGTTTAACTGAATTTGGATCTTCTATGAATAAGTTATGACTATTTTACCTGAAACACCTGCTTTAGGCTAGTTCAGGACTAGCCACAAACCCTATCTTCGAGAGAGTGTATCTACCAAAATACAATGACCCAAAAGATAAAATTTTTATCGAAGTTACCTGTATATGTCTTCTCATCACCCTCTGATTTTCTCTTTCTGAGGAATTCTAGAAAAAAATGTTATTGTGAAAATGGTGAGATGACCTGTAAATAACATACCTTAGAAAACATCATCAAAAGACTCTATCCTCCCTTCAATTTTCAGCCTTCTTTACTTCACCTTCCTTATGAAATTCACCTTATATCTCCTTTGGTTACCTTAGTCACTTATAGATATTCAATATGCTCAAATAGGTGCAAATAAGAGTCCCTTTCTCTCTTATGTATACTTTGCTAACTGCCTTCCTCTAGAAGTTTCCTTGTAATTGTTTTACCCCTTCTCCTTAATCTAGGGATAACCCACTTTCTTGTTGCAACTAAATTTTCCTTAATTAGTCAAATTATAAATACTTTGTTGCAACTTATTTACCCATAATTAATTAATTTCTTGTTCAACCACTTTGACTATTCAACCTTATTGTTACAACTACTTTACCCATAATTAATTAATTTCTTGTTCAATCACTTTGACCATTCAACCTTCTTGTTACAAATAATTTACTCATAAATAATTTTTTGTTATAACCACTTTATTATTTAATTGATTTCTCCTTGCAACCACTTTGACTAGGAATCTTCTTGAAGACTCTCTAAAAGATTTCTAGAATAATTGACTTCTTGTTGACCTTCTAGGGGCTTCTAGATTACTCTAACATGTTCTCCAACTTCACAAGGACATATCTCGCTAACCGTGAGGCACTATGTGACATACCACATATAATTGGAAATGGCACGACATGTATTATCCATCCATGAAAGTCTTACACGCACATGCATTGATATTCATTCTTTTATTCCTCAAACAAACTCGGGTCCCTTACCAATACTTTTGTTCTACCGAAATTTGCTACAGGTATTATCCAAGGGTTGAAATCAATCTTTAATATCACTATCCAAATGTTGACATCAATGAAAACCAACTATCCAACAATCTCCCCCTTTGGCATTGATGGAAACACTGAGAACCGACAACACTCATCCTCATACTTTGCTATAATGTCCTCCTAAAAATTGCACCGATGCCATGTTTTGAGGAATCAATTCCACAATAAAGGTTTTTCTTAACTCGTGTGTGGACAGGATATGAGTCGTACACATAGCCTCCTTAACATTTTCAAAACATTTGGTTTCTTCACGAGTCCACGAAAATTCCTCAATTTTAATAACGCTATTAGAGGTGATGTTATTTGACCATAATTCTTGACAAACTTGTGGTAATATCCAGTCAATCCTAAGAATACTCTAATATTCTTCAAGGTTTTTGAAATTGGTCATTCCATCATATCTTTAATTTTTTTAGGTTCCACTTTGACATCTTCATGAGACACAATATGACCCAAATTTTTCACTTCTTGAACCCCAAAGGAACACACTTGGAAGGACTTGAATATAGTTGTTTCTCTTCCAGTAGTTTTAACACCATGTCCAGATGTTGTGCATGTTCTTCCCAAGTTTTTTTGTACATTAGTATATCATACAAAATAAAAAAAATTCTGAGTAAGGGTTTGAAAATAAAATTCAACAAGATTTGAAATGTTGAAGGTGCATTAGTAAGGCCGAATGACATCACCAAAAACTTATAATGACCTTATGTGTTCTAAAGGATTTCTTGTGAATTTCTTCTTGTCTCATTCTTATTTGGTGATATCCATAGCAGAGATCCAACTTTGTAAAAAAAATTGCACGTTGTAATTCATCTAATCTTTCATCAATGAAAAGAATAGGAAACGTATCTTTAACGATCATGTTGTTGAGATATCTATAATCTAGACACATGTTCCATCAACCATCTTTTTTTGTAACCATCACCATTGGTGAAGAGAAAACACTTTGGCTAGGTTGAATGATGTCGACCTCTAACATTTCTTGAATCATACACTCATTCTCACCCTTTTGTGCATATGGGTACTTGTAAGGCCTAATGTTGGGTGGTACACTTTCTAGTTTCAAATGAATAGCATGGTCATGATCTTGATAAAGTGGAAAAACCTTAGTAATCTCATCAAATACCTTGGAATGATTGTCAATAAATTTTCGGATATCCACTGGAACAAAAGGTCTAGATGTTTGTTGGATTATTGAGAGGGGGGGTGAATCAATAATGAGAAATTTATACCACTTATTAATCCTTTTAACCAAAATGTATATTCTTTTAACTTATTTAAMAATGTTCATCAATTCATCATSAATRTATTATTGCATCATAAACATTAACATCCATCAGTGCATAATGAACAATWATAAACACATCCACACAATACACAATACACAATACACTAGTATTTTATGTGGAAACCCAATGCGGGAGAAAACCATGAAATGAGTTTCTTATATGTCAAAGAATTACATTCAAAGAAGAACCAATTTCCAATTCTATAGCTCCAACCAAAAGGAGACTCCAAAACCCTAGTTTCTCAGGCTCCAACCCGAGGGAAGCTCCAACTCCCCAATTCTATGGCTCTAACCAGAAGGAGGCTCCAGCCTCCTAATTCTCAGGCTCCAACATGAAGGAATCTCCAACTCCCTGGTTCTCTGGATCCAACCAGAAGATGGATCCAACCACCTATCCTTTCCCCATCCAATCGCCTTGAAATATAAGTTCCAAATGCAGACAACCTATCATTGTCATTGAAACAAACTGTCACCATAAAACCTGTACCAGCATCATGTCACAACCTGCACCAACAAATTGTCACAACTTGTACCAACAACATTTACCGATCTAAACCAACAACCTGTACAAACAACATGTCACAACCAATACTAATCAACTTGTACGAATCAACTTGTACAAACAACTTGTCACAACCAGTACAAATCGACCTGTACAAACAACCTGTCACAACCAATACCAATCAACCTGTACCATCAATCATGTACATAAATCACTAGAACAATAGGTACCATCACAAGTGCATCAACCATGCACATCACAAAACCTCATAACCATCACCAATATTAATATTTGATTCTAATAATATGTCAAGATATCTATGCCACATCATCCATATACCATGTGTCGACAATACTACTAGCAAGTGCGTCTAACAATGCACCAAACATGTACCAATCATGTATCACAACAAATCAAACTATGACTCACCAATATTTACCAACATCACCATACCATACATCAACTATATGTCTCCACATGTAGCCGATATGTACATCAATCAAATACCAAAGACATGTACCAAAACATCCCACAAGATTCCTCTAGCAATACACCACACTACCATAAACTAAATACCTTAAACCCTCACATCAACCATACAACAAACCATAAATATTATGTATCCTCCGTATGTACTAATATCTTCAGAAAAAAGAGAATGTAATCTTCATCAACCCTTACCTAAGTCTCATGGTACTAGTTTTGGATTAGCCACAAACGCTATTTTTCAACTAGAATAACTTTGTACCTGTCATGTATAAAGGTCTAAAAATTGCTCACCGTATTCTTGAGAATATTCTGTATAATAAATATAGGTTTCACTACATGGAAGCTCCCAGAAAAGGATTTATATCAAAAATGGTAGACCTTGTTGAATTCTGGCTTATTCTAGAGAGAAAACTTGTATAGAATTCCACGCGTGAAATATTTTATATATGGATCGAATTTTTTTTAAAAACATACTAAGGAATGTACTCTATCCGATTCTTTTGGTTTAACTAAATTTGGATCTTCTATGAATAATTTATGACTGTTTTACCTAGAACACCTACTTTAGGCTAGTTTCAGGACTAGCCACAAACCCTATCTTCGAGAGAGTGTATCTACCAAAATACAATGACCCAAAAGATGAAATTTTTATCGAAGTTACCTGTATATGTCTTCTCATCACCCTCTGATTTTCTTTATCCGGGGAATTAAAAAAAAAAAACGTTATTGTGAAAATGGTGAGATGACCTGTAAATAACATATCGTATAAAACATCATCAAAAGACTTTATCCTCCCTTCAATTTTCAACCTTCTTTACTTCACCTTCCCTATGAAATTAACTTTATATCTCCTTTGGTTACCATAGTCACTTGTAGATATTCAATATGCTCAAATAGGTCCAAATAGGAGTCCCTTTCTCTCTTATTTATACTTTGCTAACTGCCTTCCTCCAGAAGTTTCCTTGTAATTGTTTTGCCCCTTCTCCTTATTCTAGGGCTAACCCACTTTCTTGTTGCAACTAAATTTTCCTTAATTAGTCAAATTATAAATACTATGTTGCAACTTCTTTACCCATAATTAATTAATTTCTTGTTCAACCACTTTGACTATTCAACCTTCCTGTTACAACTACTTTACCCATAATTAATTAATTTCTTGTTCAATCACTTTGACCATTCAACCTTCTTGTTACAAATAATTTACCCATAAATACTTTTTTGTTATAACCACTTTATTATTTAATTGATTTCTCCTTGCAACCACTTTGACTAGGAATCTTCTTGAAGACTCTCTAGAAGCTTTCTAGAATAATTCACTTCTTGTTGACCTTCTAGGTGCTTATAGATTACTCTAACATGTTCTCCAACTTCACAAGGGCATATCTCCCTGACTGTGAGGAACTATGTGACATACCAAATATCATTGGAAATGGCACAACATGTATTATCCATCCATGCAAGTCTCACATGCATATGCATTGATCTTCATTCTTTTATTCCTCAAACAAACTCGGGTCCCTTACCAATACCTTTGTTCTACCAAAATTCGCTACAGGTATTCTCCAAGGGTTGAAATCAATCTTTAATATCACTATCCAAATTTTGACATCAATGAAAACCAATTGTCCATCAATCTCCCCCTTTGGCATTGATGGAAACACTTAGAACCGACAACACTCATCCTCATACTTTGCTTGTGATCATTGCTCCTCATCAATGTTTCTATCTCTCCCCCTTTGTTTCTATCAAGGGTAACTTCCATTTGTGGTTTCTCCCCATATCTAAACTATCCTTGGGGTTTCTCCCCCTGTTTTCACTATCCTTTGAGTTGCTCCCCCTGTCTAAATTCCCTTGATATTTCTCTGTGTCTCTATGCCTCTGATTACTTTCTCTCCCTCTTTGAAAAATGGTAACACTTTGGTGCAATGTCGATGGAATAGCTGATCATGCTCCCTCTATGATCATATATGTCATCTTTCCCCCTGGAAACATGCCTATGATATGATATTTCTCTGTCTTCCTGCTTCTATTTCTCTCCCTTTGACTTCTCTTCAATATGTTGTGTAGATGAAATATAGGGATTCATGTACCTGGTTCCTTTTGGAGTTATTTCCATTTGTGCTTCCTCGTGTAATTAAATTGACATATATAAAAATCATTCGATATTAAACATTCGAATATTCCTTTAAAATAATAATCCAACTGTATCTGAGATAGTCTTTGAATCAATCTTTGAACCATTTTCTGAACCAATCTATGAACCAATCTTTGAATCAATCTCTGAGCTAGTCTTTGAACCAATCTGCACTGAAATCATGTTCTCCTCCACTGTCATATATCTATCCAAAGCTTCTAATCCATATCTGTCCATACTATCCATGACTCTGCTACTCAACTGTCCACAATGATGAACCATCTGTCATTGTACTATTCTTAAGTCTTCTCGGTTGCAAATGATGATCAAATGTGTCCCACTGATATTCTCTATATGCATACCAAACTATGCATGTATAGAACAAACTTTACTGATGATACCACTACCTAAATACAATCATCAACTCATGCTATCTGACTGATTTTAATCTATCTCTCCAAACAATTTAAACTGCTCGAAAGATAAATAACTGATCTATAGAGATGTTGTCTAGACTCCCCCTATTCAATATTCATAATGTTGGGAGTCTCCAAGACATATGGATTAGAAAAATACTTTCCTGAAGTAGTCGTCATATTCCTCTGTAGATTCATAATCTCTTTGAACTCTGACTTCTTTCTTCTTATTATCTTCCTGGATTCTAACATCTTCCTTTCTTCCTATAGATTCATCATTATTATGCACTACTATATATCCTAAGAGTTCAATTTTGGGGTTCTGTTCTTTCTTTGCATGCTCTTCATTATTATATTTATCTGATGTGTATTATGATAATATAGTTTCTGAAACATGTTCTTCTTTTTGTTTTCCTTTCTTTGTCTTTCTCGTACTATGGAAAGTCTTGTAATTTTTGGCATCTATTCTTCTTTCACTTCTTTTTCTTGTACTATCGTATGTCTTGCGATTTATGGGACCTGTTCTTTATTCATGTGCTTTTTTTCTTATTCTTTTATTTTCCAAACCTTAGTGCATCTGATGTCTTTTTCTTTCTTCATGGATGGCACTATCATGCTTCTACAATTTAGAGTTATATGATCATAGTTATGGAATGTGTAACATTCAATATCATGTTGGACCACATAAGCTTTTATTGTTTGAGCATTTATTCCATGAGCCCTACAATTTGTAACTTTATGTCCAAAGTTAGTACAATAAAAACAATAACCATAAAATAAATTTTGATACCTGGGAGTTTCTGATGTAGTCCTTCTGAATTCTTGTTTTGGTTGATCATGAATTTATCTTTTGTAGTTTCCTTCATTATGGTTGATGTTTCTTTGCAATCTAAATGTAGAGGGTCCTTTTTATGTTCATCTCTTTTGTATTCTTCTTCTTGAGTCTCCTGCACTTCTAGAATATTATTCTTCAGGGACTTGCATTCTTCCTTCTTCATACAACCTTTAATGACATTTGCATAACTCTTAGGATTCTCTTCATTCTTCTTTTCTAGTGACCTATGATATTTCCTTCAATTTTCTTTATTGATGATGTGGATGCTTAAACTTTTTTTAATGAGCTTGAAAACTTTTACTCTCAAAATGACAACTTCTTCTTCAAGCTTATCACAATCCTCTTCTTTATTCTTCATTTAGACCTTCATTACTTCTTCCATTTTCTTTACTTCTTCAAGTTGGATATTCAATGTGATGATTTTTTCTTCAAGTTCTCTTTCTCGCAGACTGAATTCTGATTCAAGATTATTTTCCTTTTTAGTCTCATGATTTTCTTTTATTTCATTGGAATTTTCTATCTCATTACTTCCAATCTTCAAATACATGCATTCAAATTCAAGATGTCCTCCTTTTTCACAATTAAAGAAAAAAAACATACTTTTGTTGATTTCGTACTCTTCTTCTTCTTAATCTGTCTGACATGATGAGCATCTTTCTTCTTTTTCTATACATGTATCTTATTTAGCAATCTTTGACTCTGTGATGGGTAAAGAATATATATTATGTAACTCATCCCAAAGTTCTTTAGCTAATGAACATTTACCCACTTTGTGATTTACTGAATCATATAGTCCATCAGGTAAGATGAAACCGATGGTTTGGATGGAAAGATATCAAAAAATAGGTTGTTTAAAAAACGACACTGAAAATGGACTTTGAATGTGAAAGTTACCCCCTTTTGAAAAAAGGCATAAATGGAAACTGAAGAACCACGTGGTAATTAGAAGTTGGTACACATGGTGATGCTCCTCCTTATCGACCTTTACCTATAAGCTCAATTTTAAATAAGTTACTTTATGAAGTGTTCCACTTTTATATTATAAGAAGGAATCACTTTTACAATGAAGTTACTTTATAAATGAAAGTTGCATGCAAAACAAATAACTTAAAATAAAATATTAAGGTTATTTGATAGTGATTCACTTTTATAATTAAGTGAAACACACTTTACAATGAATGCGTGAACTTAAAAAAAAAGAAGTAACAAAAAGGAGACTTGAACTCAAGACCTTTTACTAAGATACGTAACTTTCAACCAAGTGAGGCAATGCAACACATATTATAGTCTTCAAATATGCTATGACACCATGTTTAAAAACACATGTATTCCAATAGAAGATTACCACCTTTAGTAACCACTCGCACAACCAAATCAAATATCAACACACCAACATTTTTAAGTGGTAAAACCCCTGTGAGGAAACATCCAACGTGGCCACTTGGAGCAATTTATTAATGAAAAATAATATATTAGAGAGAGATTTACAAGAGATATTCTCACAATCAATCATCAAAAAATGACCCTCCATGCCCTTTAAATAAAGATGATGGACCAATTGGGTGCTAAGCCACAGATCAATGTAATCGTTAAGATCTAGGAGAATATGAACCGTCAGATCATTCTATGTCAGGAACATATTGTGACTGTCGATTTACCTGACTACAAATTCATACTAATGCATACTAAAGAAATACACTAATAAAGATACTTTTACCTAATGACACATTAGACCAAGTTGATCTTAACTAACTCCTAAGTGTCTAAATATTAACAAAATGGGAATACTTTGTGAGTCAATCCACTACTACAATGTTGTCGTTCTTTTATTCAAATTTATGTAGACCTGTGATAAAATACATTGAAACCTCTTCCCAAAGTTGAATTGGTATAGCTAATGGTTGTAGAAGACCTGGGGTCTTGATTTTCTCTCCCTTATTCTATTGGAAAACCACACATTCAACCACAAAATTTTGAACATCAATTTTAAGACCTTCCGAGAAAAATTCCTTGATCATATGATAATTTTTCAAGAACCCTTAATGTACTCCTAAAGGATAAGTGTGCTATTCCAAAAGGACCTTTTTTTTAATTTGGGAATTCTTACATAAATATAAGCGATCTTCATACCATAGTAAATCATTCTTCCACACAAACTTATATAATGCGCTTGGATCCCCTTGTAATTGTTGCATGATATTTCATACCTTTTGATATTGTGGCCATTCTATCCTTTCTTCTTCCACCCAATAATATTATGGAATGGAAATAACACACAGTAAACCCCATATCTTCTTCTTTCCTTGAAAGTGCATCTTCCACCATAATTTTTTTCCTTTTTGTATAGAATTTCAAATTCATGACCTGGAATATTTGTAGCCCATTTTTGTTTATCTTCTAAAGATAATTGTTGTTCCAAGAAGTACTTTAAACTATTGTGATTTTTCTTTACCGTGAAGTGCCTTCCTATTAGGTAAGGGTGTCATTTCTTAACTGCATGTAATATGGCCAACATTTCCTTTCGATAAATCGATTTGAGTAAGTTCTTTCCTTTAAGATGGATACTTTCAAAGGAAAGGGACATTCCTTATTTCATAAAAATTGCACCAATGCCATGTTTTGAGGAGTCACATTCCACAATAAAGGTTTTTCTTAACTCGTGTGTGGACAGGATATGAGTCGTACACATAACCTCCTTAACATTTTCAAAACATTTGGTTTCTTCATGAGTCCACAAAAATTCCTCGATTTTAATAACGCTATTAGAGGTGATGTTATTTGACCATAATTCTTGACAAACTTGTGGTAATATCCAGTCAATCCTAAGAATACTCTAATATTCTTCAAGGTTTTTGAAATTGGGCATTCCATCACATCTTTAATTTTTTTAGGGTCCACTTTGACATCTTCATGAGATACAATATGACCCAAATTTTCAACTTCTTGAACCCCAAAGGAACACACTTGGAAGGATTTGAATATAGTTGTTTCTCTTCCAGTAGTTTTAACACCATGTCAAGATGTTGTACATGTTCTTCCCAAGATTTTTTGTATATTAGTATATCATAAAAAATAAAAAAATAAAAAAAATTCCGAGTAAGGGCTTGAAAATAAAATTCAACAAGATTTGAAATGTTGAAGGTGCATTAGTAAGGCCGAATGACATCACCAAAAATTATAATGACCTTATGTGTTCTAAAGGATGTCTTGTGAATTTCTTCTTGTCTCATTCTTATTTGGTGATATCCATAGCAGAGATCCAACTTTGTAAAAAAAATTGCATGTTGTAATTCATCTAATCTTTCATCAATGGAAAGAATAGGAAACGTATCTTTAACGGTCATGTTGTTGAGATTTCTATAATATAGACACATATTCCATGAACCATCCTTTTTTGTAACCATCACCATTGGTGAAGACAAAACACTTTGGCTAGGTTGAATGATGTCAACCTCTAAAATTTCTTGAATCATACACTCATTCTCACTCTTTTGTGCATATGGGTACTTGTAAGGCATAATGTTGGGTGGTACACTTTCTAGTTTCAAATGAATAGCATGGCCATGATCTTTATAAAGTGGAAAAACCTTAGTAATCTCGTCAAATACCTTGGAATGATTGTCAATAATTTTTTGGATATACACTAGAACAAAAGGTCTATATGTTTGTTGGATTATTGAGAGGGGGGGTGAATCAATAATGAGAAATTTATACCACTTATTAATCCTTTTAACCAAAATGTATATTCTTTTAACTTATTTAACAATGTTCATCAATATATCATCAATATATTATTTCATCATAAACATTAACATCCATCAGTGCATAATGAACAATAATAAACACATCCACACAAGACACAATACATTAGTATTTTATGTGGAAACCCAATGCAGGAGAAAAGTGTGAGATGAGTTTCTTATATGTCAAAGAATTACATTCAAAGAAGAACCAACTTCCAATTCTATAGCTCCAACCAAAAGGAGACTCCAACCCCCTAGTTTCTCAGGCTCCAACCTGAGGGAAGCTCCAACTCCCCAATTCTCTGGCTCTAAGCAGAAGGAGGCTCCAACCCCCTAATTCTCAGGCTCCAACATGAAGGAAGCTCCAACTCCCTGGTTCTCTGGATCCAACCAGAAGGTGGCTCCAACCACCTATCCTTTCCCCACCCAACTGCCTTTAAATATAAGTTCCAAATGTAGACAACATGTCATTGTCACTGAAACAAACTGTCACTATTAAACCTATACCAACATCCTGTCACAACTTGCAACAACAAATTGTCACAACTTGTACCAACAACATTTACCGATCTGCACCAACAACCTGTACAAACAACATATCACAACCAATACTAATCAACCTGTACCAATCAACTTGTCACAACCAGTACCAATCGACCTGTACAAACAACCTGTCACAACCAATACCAATCAACATGTACCATCAATCATGTACATAAATCACTAGAACAACATGTACCATCACAAGTGCATCAACCATGCACATCACAGAACCTCATAACCATCACCAATATTAATATGTGATTCTAATAATATATCAAGATATCTATGCCACATCATCCATATACCATGTGTCAACAATACTACTAGCAAGTGCCTCTAACAATGCACCAAACATGTACCAATCATGTATCACAACAAATCAAACTATGACTCTTCAATATTTACCAACATCACCATACCATACATCAACTATATTTCTAAACATGTAGCCAACATGTACATCAATCAAATACCAAAGACATGTACCAAAACATCCCACAAGATTCCTCTAGCAATACACCACACTATCATAAACTAAATACCATAAACCCTCACATCAACCATACAACAAACCATAAATGTTATGTAGCCTCCATATGTACCGATATCTTCATAAACAAGAGAATGTAATATTCATCAACCCTTACCTAAGTCTCATGGTACTAGTTTTGGATTAGCCACAGACCCTATTTTTCAAATAGAATAACTTTGTACCTGTCATGTATAAAAGTCTAAAAATTGCACACCGTATTCTTAAGAATTTTCTATACAATCAATATAGGTTTCGCTGCTTGAAACCTCCCAGAAAAGGAGCTATATCAAAAATGGTAGACCTTGTTGAATTCTGGCTTATTCTAGGGAGAAAACTTGTATAGAATTCCACGCACGAAATATTTTATATATGGATCGAATTTTTTTAAAAAACATATTAAGAAATGTACTCTATCTAATTCTTTTTGTTTAACTGAATTTGGATCTTCTATGAATAAGTTATGATTGTTTTACCTGGAACACCTGCTTTAGGCTAGTTTCAGGACTAGCCACAAACCCTATCTTCCAGAGAGTGTATCTACCAAAATGCAATGACCCAAAAGATGAAATTTTTAACGAAGTTACTTGTATATGTCTTCTCATCACCCTCTAATTTTCTCTATCCGAGGAATTCTAGAAAAAAATGTTATTTTGAAAATGGTGAGATGACTTGTAAATAACATACCTTAGAAAACATCATCAAAAGACTTTATCGTCCCTTCAATTTTCAGCCTTCTTTACAAGGATGATTTTAGGGGATAAATTTCGGTCATGGGCTATTTTTCCATGGTTTTTCCAAAAATGAGATTCGCTATTTTAAAAATGATTTGCCCAAATTCTATAGGATAAAATTATTTTACCTTACAAATAGCCAAAATTTTATAAAAACTATATAAAATACTTAGAAATTAGAAATTTTTTACAAAAATATCGCCGAACATTTATAGTTGACATATGGAGAATTAGTAAGATTCGTCGAGGTTTCTACATTTTAAAATAAATTTCCATCCTTAAAATCATCCATGCTTCTTTACTTCCCCTTCCCTATGAAATTCACCTTATATCTCCTTTGGTTACCTCAGTCACTTATAGATATTGAATATTCTCAAATAGGTGCAAATAGGAGTCCCTTTCTCTCTTATTTATGCTTTGCTAACTGCCTTCCTCTAAAAGTTTCCTTGTAATTTTTTTGCCCCTTCTCCTTATTCTAGGGCTAACCCACTTTCTTGTTGCAACTAAATTTTCCTTAATAGGTAGAGATGTTGTCTAGACTCCCCCTATTCAATATTCATAATGTTGGGAGTCTCCAAGCCATATGGATTAGAAAAATACTTTCATGAAGTAGTCGTCATCTTCCTCTGTAGATTCATCATCTCCTTGAACTCTGACTTCTTTCTTCTTATTATCTTCCTGGATTCTAACATCTTCCTTTCTTCCTGTAGATTCATCATGATTATGCACTACTATATACCCTAAGAGTGCAATTTTTGGGACCTGTTTTTTCTTTGCATGCTCTTCATTATGATATTTCTCTTATGTGTATTATGATAATATAGTTTCTGAAACCTATTCTTCTTTTTTTTCCTTTCTTTGTCTTTATCGTACTATGGAAAGTCTTGTAATTTTTGGCATCTACTCTTATTTCACTTATTTTTCTTGTACTATCGTATGTCTTGCGATTTATGGGACTTGTTCTTTATTCATGTGCTCTTTTTCTTATTCTTTTCTTTCCCAAACCTTAGTGTATCTGATGTCTTTTTCTTTCTTCATGGATGGCACTAGCATGCTTCTACAATTTAGAGTTATATGACCGTAGTTATGGCATTTGTAACATTCAATAATATGTGGGAGCACATAAGCTTTTATTGTTTGAGCATTTATTCCATGAGCCCTACAATTTGTAACTTTATGTCCAAAGTTAGTACAATAAAAAAAATAACCATAAAATAAATTTTGATACCTAGGAGTTTTTGATGTAGTCCTTCTGAATTCTTGTTTTGGCTGATCATGAATTTCTCTTTTGTAGTTTCCTTCATTATGGTTGATGCTTCATTGCAATCTGAATGTAGAGGGTCCTTTTTATGTTCATCTCTTTTGTAGTCTTCTTCTTGAGTCTCCTGGACTTCTAGAATATTCTTCTTCAGGGACTTGCATTCTTCCTTCTTCATACAACCTTTAATGACCTCTGCATAACTCTTAGGATTCTCTTCATTCTTCTTTTCTGGTGACCTGTGATATTTCCCTTCGATTTTCTTTGTTGATGATGTGTATGCTTCAACTTTTTTTAATGAGCTTGAAAAATTTTACTCTCAACATGACAACTTCTTCTTCAAGCTTCTCACAGTCCTCTTCTTTCTTCTTCATCTAGATCTTCATTACTTCTTCCATTTTCTTTACTTCTTCAAGTTGGATCTTCAATGTGATGATTTTTTCTTCAAGTTCTCTTTCTCGCTCACTGAATTTTGATTCAAGATTATTTTCCTTTTTAGTCTCATGTTTTCTTTTATTTCATTGGAATATTTTATCTCATTACTTCCAATCTTCAAATACAGGCATTCAAATTCAAGATGTCCTCCTTTTTCACAAATAAAGCAGAAAAACATACTTTTGTTGATTTTGTACTCTTCTTCTTCTTAATTTGTCTGACATGGTGAGCATCTTTCTTCTTGTTCTATACATGTATCTTATTTAGCAATCTCTGACTCTGTGATGGGTGAAGAATATATATTATGTAACTCATCCCAAAGTTCTTTAGTTGATGAACGTTTACCCACTTTATGCTTTATTGAATCATATAGTCCTTCCAAAATAAAATCCATTGTTATTTTGTTGTTCTTATTCAATTCCTTCTTGGCTAGAGTCTTTTCCCTTTTTGAACCATTATACCCTGGAACAACTGAATACCAAATATCATATCCTTGTTCCTTTAAAAAATATTTCATCCTTGAGCTCCATAACTCATACTTCAGACCATTTTGACCATTAATCAATGGTACTCCATTCTCAGTGATCTCCATGATTTACCTTCCAATGGTTAAAATGTTTTATGAAGGAACCTTCTTTGATTCCAATTGTTGGATTATTGAGAGGGAGGGTGAATCAATAATGAGCAATTTATACCACTTATTAATCCTTTTAACCACAATTCATATTATTTTAACTTATTTAACGATGTTCATCAATTCATCATCAATATATTATTGTATCATAAACATTAACATCCAACAGTTCATAATGAACAATAATAGACACATCCACACAATACAAAATACACCAGTATTTTACATGGAAACCCAATGCCGGAGAAAACCATGAAATTATTTTCTTATATGTAAAAGAATTACATTCAAGGAAGCACCAACTTCCAATTCTCTGGCTCCAACCAGAAGGAGGCTCCAACCTGAGGGAAGCTCCAACTCCCCAATTATTTGGAACCAACTAGGAGGATCCAACCTGAATGAAGCCTCAACTCCCTGGTTCTTCGGCTCCAACTGGAAGGTGGATCCAACCACCTATCCTTTCCCATTCCAACCACCATGAAATATAAATTCCAAATGTAGACAAAATGTCACTATCATTGTAAAACCTGTACCAATAACCTGTCACAATCTGCACCGACAACCTATCACAACTTGTACCAACAACATGTACCAATCTGCATCGACAACCTGTCACAACCAATACTAATCAACCTATACCGTAAATCATGTACATCAATCACTAGCACAACCCGTATCATCACAAGTGCATCAACCATGCACATCACAACACCTCATAACCATCACCAAGATCAATATGTGCTTCTAATAATATATCAAGATATATATGCCACATCATCCATATACCATGTGTCAACAATACTACTAGCAAGTGCCTCTAACAATGCACCAAACATGTACCAATAATGTATCACAACAAATCAAACTATGAATCATCAATATGTACCAACATCACCATACCATACATCAACTATATGTCTCAACATGTACCCAACATGTACCTAACATGTATATCAATCAAATACCAAATACATGTACCAAAACATCCCATAAGAGTCCTCTAGAAATATGTCACACTATCATAAAACAAATACCATAAACCCTCACATCAACCATACAACAAACCCTAACTGTTACATAGCCTCAATCTGTAACAATATCTTCAGAAACAAGAGAATGGAATCTTCATCAACCCTTACCTAAGTCTCACGGTACTAGTTTTGTATTAGCCACAAGCCCTATTTTTCAAATAATATAACTTTACACCTGTCATGCATAAAAGTATAAAAATTTTACACAATATTCTTCAATATCATCTCTGCAATTATTTCAAGTTTCACTACTTGGAATCTCCTGGAAAATGAGTTATAGAAAAAATAGCAGACCTTGTTGAATTATGTCTTATTCTGGAGAGAAAACTTGTAGAAAATTCCACACTTGTAATATTTGATATATGGATCAAAAAAATGTACAAAACATACTAAGGAATGTACTCTATCCAATGCATTTGGTTTCACTGAATTTGGATCTTCTATGAAGAAGTTATGATTGTTTTACCTGGAACACCTTCTTTAGACTAGTTTCAGGACTAGCCACAAACCCTATCTTCCACAGAGTGTATCTCCCAAACTACAACGACCCACAATATGAAATTGTTATCACAGTTACATGGATATGTCTTATTAATACCCTCTTATTGTTTCTATATAAATCATCCTAGAAAAAACGTTATTGCGAAAATGGTGAGATGACCTGTAAATAGCATGCCTTATAAAACATCATCAAAAGACTTTATCCTCCCTTGAATTTTCAGCCTTCTTTACTTCACCTTCCCTCTGAAACTATCCTTAGATATCCTTTGGTTACCTAATTCATTTATCGATATTCAATATGCTCAAATGTGTGCAAATAGGAGTCCCTTTCTCTCTTATGTATACTTTGTCAAGTGCCTTCCTCTAGAAGTTTCCTTGTAATTGTTTTACCCCTTCTCCTTAATCTAGGGCTAACCCACTTTTGTTTTGCAACTAAAGTTTCCTTAATTAGTAAAACCATAAATATTTTGTTGCAACTGCTTTACCCATAATTAATTAATTTCTTGTTCAACCACTTTGACTATTCAACCTTCTTGTTACAACTACTTTACCCATAATTAATTAATTTTGTGTTCAACCACTTTGACCATTCAACCTTCTTATTACAACTACTTTACCCATAAATAATTTATTGTTATAACCACTTTATTATTTAATTTATTTCTCCTTGCAACCACTTTGACTAGGAATCTTCTTGAAGACTCGCTAGAAGCTTTATATAATAATTGACTTCTTGTTGACCTTCAAGGGGATTCTAGATTACTCTAACGGGCTCTCCAACTTAACAAGGACATATCTCCTTAACCACGAGGAACTATGTGGCGTACCACATATCAAAAAAAACGACGTGATGTGTACTATCCATCCATGATAGTCTTACTTGCATATTCACTGATGTTCATTCCTTTTTTCCTTAAACAAACTTGAGTCCCTTACCCATACCTTTGTGCTACCAGAATTATCCAAGGGTTGCCATCAATCTCTAAGGGTTTTAATCAATCTCTAAGATCACTATCCAAAGGTTGACATCAATGACAACCAACTATCCAACAATGTTTGTGTTGAAATGATTGAATTGAGATAAATGTGGAATGAAATTTCATTAATATGATACAAGTATAGATACATGAGCTTGACCTTTGGATTCATATTCCAAGAGGTCTCTTAGACTTCCAACATTCCCCCCCTTAATATGAAGGGTTGTATGTGAGTCCAAGAAGAGAGATGAATGTTGGAAGTGTGCAATGGAAATATGGAAGTCGACAATTTCCGATGGTTGAATGTGCTCTCTAAATCTAGTGGTTTTGGGATGACCAAAAACCAAAAGTCTAGAAAAATCTAATGTATTATACTAGATGGTGGTGGTGGTTTAAGGAAGACAAAAAACCCTGGAACTTGGCTCTAATGCTCAATCTTTCCCATAACATTTCCTAAGTTAGCTAGAAGTTTATGTCATCTACTAATTGGAAGTGATCTTGAATGTTAGTTTAAAGATGACCATAAATTATTCTCTAGCAGGAGTTGTAAGTTGTCTACTAAATGGAGGTTTAAGGAAGACCATTAAACATTTTCTAGTAGAAGTTGTAAGTATTATACTAAATGATGGTTTAAGGAAAACCACAAACTAAATCATGCTCACTTGTCACACTCACTTGTTATTGCTCGATTGATAGGACTTCAAAACTTGAAGCCTGACTCTCAATCATTGATATTGTTCCCCCCATCAAGGACAAGGTGAGAAGATGCAAATTTTTCCAGTACAAGATGTATCAATGCTCAAGAATGAATTCATCAATATGAATGATATATCTTCTTGATTGTTGGTGACCATTGTCAAGAAGTGATCCACCCATAGTGTTTATTTACTCTTGCATATTTCTTTCATTTGGAACATCTTTCTGAAGGATGATTATGCTTTCTAGAATTCTCACAAGGATGAATATTGAAGCATTGATATTCCATGTGTCCAAGTTTATGAAAATGTTGGCATTTTGGAATCTTCTCTTGAATTAGAGTGGGTGAATATGAACTTTCTTAAAGCATCCCATGACTTTGGAACTATATCGATTTGGTATAATCCATAATATGAAAGGTGACATCATTCTCATATCTGGTACATGTTTTGTGCTTAGTATATATGATTCCTTCCCAAGGTCCGATTATTGGCTTGGAAAGAGAAAACTAAACTTGATTATGCACAACTTCAACTTCATCCTCACTTGTATCTGAAGTTGTCTCACTAAGATGCTCCTATGCTAGTTGTTGATCTGAATTATTCTTAAATTCAAAAAGAGAATTGTTCTGAACAAGGATTATTTCATAATGATGATTCTTTTGTTATATTTCTTCTTGTTGGAATAGTGATTCAAGATGGAGAAATTCAATTTTTTTGTGTGAATATTGTAAATAGGTTATAACACCAATGAAAGTTTCTATGTTAGTTGTGACTTTATTGTCCATAGAAGAGAGTATTAGAGTGTTCAATAACTCTAACAGTTCACCAATTTGATCCATTTATACATTTACATTGACTTAGACCTTAAGGTTTTCTTGCAACTCCACCTTTTAACAATCAGACTCTATAATGAAAACTCAACAAATAGAAGGTGTTGGATTCTACCGAAAATGCACCCTGATCCATATTATTTTAGGCACGAAATGAGAGCAAAGATATAATAAATAAATGTACACACACACACACACACACACACACACACACACACACACACACACATATATATATATATATCGGATATCTAATAATATAACAAAAATGTATCAGAGATGCAACCATAAACACAGAGATACAATAATACACAATTTTCTATTAATGAGCGAACTTTACAAAGATTGCAAAAGTATAGAGTGAAAGACTCACTAGAATGGCGACATCTTATCTCTAAGAAGAGATGTGTCTGCTACTCGCATTCACAAGAAGATGATTTTACAATGAGGCTCCAAAGGCCCTTTTATCATAAATAAAATCCAAAACCATAACCCTAGAAGATGAAAAGCCAACAATTTTGTGGACCTTGTTTTGGGTAGTTTGGTGTATCAACTTCCCGGGGGCGTAATTTTGGCATACAATCTTCATTTGGGGCGCACGATAGCTCGTTGGAAAGGTATCATCGAGGAGATTAATTTTGGGTGTTCAATGATAGCCTTTATCTATAATTGAGAATATTGATCCTGAAAAACCTTCATTTAGGCCCTCAAAATGGCCCTGGAAGTTAAAAACTGCTAAAAATAGTAAATTGTCAAAATTGTTAGAAAATTGTTTTGAGCTAGTTGGAAGAGGTGGGTGGCTATTGATATCCACTTGGATCAATTCTCCCTCCTTAGGAATAAATGGTATCCATTGAGTTGAGTTCACGGGGGAGAGGGGAAAGCGATTGCATCTTGGTGCGTCATTTTCCTTGCTGGAGACGTGTTGTGGAAGGCTTTCATGAACCTATTGCTGGCGGGGGTGAATCTGTTCAACCAGCCAGGCTACATGAGATGTCTGGGTGCAGAAGGAATATTTTCACTTTGCTACATTCTTTTCAACCTTCTTCTATTGGATAGAAGGTGCTTCGGCCGAGGCTGTAGTGGTTGTAGTATCCTTATGTTAACCTTTTGAACAAATTGTGAAGAAGATGAAATTTGTAGTATGAGATACTACCTTGCGGAATTGTTTAGGTGCAAAAGTAGTTGGAAATACCTCTAGTATCCTGTAGAGATGACCCCCCAGAGTAACAATGACAATACAGGGTCTAGACTCATAGATAGCATGACGCTTCCACATATATGGTTGGCCCAAAAGAACATCACAAACATCCAATGGGGAAACATCACATAATACCTCATCCTTGAAGGGTTGGATGCCATATGACAATCGAAATTGTTGGATGACACGAAGATCTCATCCCTAGCGAAGCCACCCGATATTGTATGGTTGTGAGTGTGGTGTTGTCGAAAATCTCAATTGTTTGACAACCTCTGTTGAGATAAGGTTCTTCTGGCTTCCGCTATCAACAATAAAATGCAGTTGGGTCCCCTTCACTCACATCTGTGAATGAAAAAGGTGCTCCCCCTCTTCAGGATCTACAGGTTCTTCTGGTTGAATTGTTGCAGTCGCAACAATAGTAGTGGGGTCTTCATCGATGATCTGTCTTCTATCAATATTTTTTGAATCAGATTCTGAATCAGGTTTCGACTCCTTGTCTTTGACCTTGGCCACCAATGATTGTTTTGAGCGACATTCATCGGTGTTGTGCCAGGGTACTTTATAGAAATCGCACCATTTTCTGGTGTCCTTCTTCGTCTTTTTGTGACCCTTATTTTCTTGTGGCATGGATTGGTTTTTGGGAGACTATTTATTAGGGTTGTATTTATCATACTTTGGTTGTTGCGGATTTGCAGACCCGAACTCCCATTTGTTCTGGTGCTTAAATTTCTACTCGATTTTAACAACATATCGATAAGAAACACTGAGTGACGAGATGTCCAGACAATCCATTTTAGTTTGGATGTATCTGTGTAGAGCCCCATGGTATTTCAGAACCAAATGTCATTCGGAGTCTTTGATACCTAGCTTGGTGTGCAAGGTATGGAAGGTATTCATGAACTCTAGAACTTCTTAGCCCCTCTCTTGTTGCAGTGTGGTCCATCTCATGTACTAGTCCTCATAGTTTCCAACAGGATAATATTGTTCCTTTACCGCATCCACAAAAAAACCCAAGTGGGCTCGGCCCCATATATTCCAGACTCCTCTGTGGAAATTTTCTCCTAGTAAGTTCCCCAACAATGTTTGACATGGGGGAGAGCCTTAAGGAGTGTGAAGGTGATCTTTTCCCTGTCGGAGAAATTATGAACAAAGAAATAACCTTCTAGTAGATTTAACCATTTTTCTAAGGCATTTGCATCTATATGTCCTTCAAATATGGGAATATCAAAATTAACTTGTACCTTGAAAGGAGAGGTTCTTCCAAAGTGGTCGCTTGATGAATACATGCTTGTTTTTATCGGCAGGAGTTGAAGGATGTGGGAAAAATTATTCATCATTTCGTCCCTATGTCACGTGAGAGCTTGCTCAAGAAACAGATTAATAGAATCGTCTGCTCTGTCCTTTTTATTTTCTTCCTCGATGGAGGGTTTATTGGGAATGCGAGAGATATTTTCATCAAGAGAGACAAGCTTGAGACTCAATTTTCTATTCTCTGACCTTGTCGGGGACATGCACTGGAAAATGATCAAGAGAAACCTACTTTGATTCCACTAATCTGGATTATTTTAGGCACGAAATGAGAGCGGAGATATAATAAATAAATGTACATAGATATCTCATATATCCAATAATATAACATAAATGTATCAGAGATGAAACCATAAACACAGAGATACAATAATACACAATTTTCTATTAATGAGCGAAAATGTACAAAGACTGTAAAAATATAGAGTGAAAGACTCGTTAGAATGGTGACATCTTATATCTGAGAAGAGATGTGTCCGCTAATCGCATTCGCAAGAAGATAATTTTACAATGAGGCTCGATATTCCAAAGGCCTTTTTATCATAAAGAAAATCCAAAACCCTAACCCCGGAAGATGAAAAGCCAACAGTTTTGTGGACCCCGTTTTGGTTAGTTTGGTGTATCAACTTCAAGGGGGAGTAACTTTGGCATGTGATCTCCATTTGGGGTGCACGATAGCTCTTTGGAAAGGTATTGTCGAGGAGATTCATTTTGGGGGATCAATCGGAGCCTTTGGCCATCATTGAGAAGATCTATCCCCAAAAAAACTTCATTTAGGCCCTCAAAATGGCCTCGGAAGTTAAAAACTGCTAAAAATAGTAAATTGCCAAAATTGTCAGAAAGTTGCTTTGAGCCTATTGGAAGAGGAAGCAATGGTATCCATTGCATTGAGTTCATGGGGGAGAGGGGAAAGAGATTGACTCTTTGTGCGCTTCTTGCCTTGCTGGAGACGTTGCGTTGTGGAAGGCTGTCATGAACCTATTGCTAGCGAGGTTGAATATGTTCAACCAGTTGGGCTATATGAGATGTCTGGGTTCAGAAGGAATCTTTGCGATTTTCTTCATTGTTTTTTATCTAATTCTGTTGGATATAAGGTGCTTGGGCTAAGTTTGTAGTGGTTACAGTATCCTTCTATTCATCTTTTGAACAAATTGTGAAGAAGCTAAATTTTGTAGTATGTGATACTACCTTGCAACATTGTTGAGGTGGGCTAGTAGTTGGAACTACCTCTAGTATCCTGTAGAGATGACCCCCCAGAGTAAAAATGAGACTACAGGGACGAGACTCATAGAAAACATGGATCTTCCACATATATGGTTGGCCCAAGAGAACATCACAAACATCCAGTGGGGAAACATCACATAATACCTCATCCTTGAAGGGTTGGATGTCGTATGACAATCAATACTATTGGATGACATGAAGATCTCATCCCTGGAGAAGGCACCCGATGTTGTATGGTTGTGTGTGTGGTTTTGTCGAAAATCCCAATTGTTTGATGACCTCTACTGAGATGAGCTTCTTATGGCTTCCACTATCAACATTAAAATGCAGTGGAGTCCCCTTCACCCACATTTGTGAATGAAAAAGGTGCTTCCCCTCTTCAATATTTGTGGGTCCTTCTGGTTGAATTGTTGCGGTCATGAAAATAGTAGTGGGGTATGCGTCGATGATCTGTCTTCTATCAATATTTTCTGAATCATATTCTAAATCAGTGTTCGGCTCCTTGTCTTTGATCTCGGCCACCAATGATTGTTTTGAGCGACATTCATCGGTGTTGTGCTAGGGGATTTTGTGGAAATCGCACCATTTTTCGGTGTCCTTCTTCGTCTTTTTGTGACCCTTCGTTTCTTGTAGCTTGGAATGGTTTTTAGAGACTGTTTGTTAGGGTCATATTTATCATACTTTGGTTGGTGCGTTTTTGCAGACCCAAACTCTCGTTTGTTTTGGTGATTAAATTTCTTCTCAATTTTAACAACGTATTGATAAGAAGCATCGAGTGATGAGATGTCCAGAAAATCCATTTCAATTTGGATGTATCTATGTAGAGCCCCATGGTATTTCAGAACCAACTATCGTTCAGAGTCTTTGATACCTAGCTTGGTGCGTAAGGTATGGAAGGTATTGGTGAACTCCAAAACTACTTTTTCTCTCCCTTTCCACAATGTGGTCCATCTCATGTACTGGTCCTGATAGTTTCCAACATGATAATATTGTTCCTTTATCGCATCTACAAAAATATCCCAACTGGGCTCGGTCCCATATATTCTAGACTCCTATGTGTAACTTTTCTCCCAGTAATTTCCCACCAATGTTTGACATGGGGGAGAGCCTTAAGGAGTGCAAAGGTGATCTTTTCCCTATCGGAGAAATTATGAACAGAGAAATAACCGTCTAGTAGATTTAACCATTTTTCTAAGGCATCTTCATCTATCTGTCCTTCAAATATGGGAATATCAAAATTAACTTGTACCTTGAAAGGAGAGGTGCCTCCAAAGTGGCCTCTTGATGAAAACGCACATGTTCTTATCAACGGGCATTGAAGGATGTGGGAAAAATTCTCCAACATTTCGTCCCTCTGTCGCATGAGAGCTTGCTCAAGCAACAGATTAATAGAATAGTCTGCTCTGTCGTTTTTCTTTTCTTCCTCCATGGAGAGTTTCTTGGGCATGCGAGAGATATTTACTTCAAGAGAGACAAGATCGAGACCCAACTTGCTATACTCGTACCTTGTCGGGGACATGCACTGGAAAACGATCAAGAGCAACATGCTCTGATTCCACTGATCCAGATTATTTTAGGCACAAAATGAGAGTGGAGATATAATAAATAAATGTACAGATATATCTTGGATATCCAATAATATAACATAAATTTATCATAAATGAAACCATAAACACAGAGATACAATAATACAAAATTTTCTATTAATGAGTGAAAATGTACAAAGACTGTAAAAATATAGAGTGAAAGACTCACTAGAATGGTGGTAGCTTATCTCTGAGAAGATATGTGTCTGCTACTTGCATTCACAAGAAGATGATTTTACAATGAGGCTCCAAAGGCCTTTTTATAATAAAGAAAATCCAAAACCCTAACCCCAGAAGATGAAAAGCCAACAATTTTTTGGCCCTGTTTTGGGTAGTTTGGTGTATCAACTTCTCATGGCGTAACTTTGGCATACGTTCTATGTTTGGGGAACACGATATCTCGTTGGAAAGGTATCGTCAAGGAGATTCATTTTGGGGGCTCAAATTAGAGCCTTCAAATATAATTGAGAAGATCCATCCTGAAAAACCTTCATTTAGGTCCTCAAAATGGCCCCGGAAGTTAAAAACTGCTAAAAATAGTAAATTGCCAAAATTGTCAGATTTTTTTTTGAGCTAGTTGGGAGAGGTGGGTGGCCACCGATATCCACCTAGATCAATCCTCCCTCCTTATGAAGAAATTATCTCCATTGCATTGACTTCACGGGGGAGAGAGGAAAGCGATTGAATCTTGGTACGATGCTTGCCTTGCTGGAGACGTTGTATTGTGGAAGGATGTCATGAACCTATTGTTGGTGGGTTTGAATCTGTTCAACCAGTTAGGCTACATGAGATGTCTAGGTGCAGAAGGAATATTTTCTCTTTGATGCATTATTTTTTACTTGCTTCTGTTGGATAGAAGTTGTTTGGGCCGAGGCTGTAGTGGTTGCAGTATCCTTTTGTTCACCTTTTGAATAGATTGTGAAGAAGTTGAATTTTGTAGTAAGAGATACTACCTTGCGGCAATTCTTAGGTGGTACAGTAGTTGGAACTACCTTTGGTATCCTGTAGAGATGATCCCCCATAGTAACAATGATACTATGGGGTCAAGACTCATAGATAACATGATGCTTCCACATAAATGGCTTGCCAAAGAGAATATCACAAACATCTAGTGGGGAACCATCACATAATACCTCATCCTTGAAGGGTTGGATGTCGTATGACAATCAACACTATTGGATGACACGAAGATCTCATCCCTGGAGAATCCATCCGATGTTGTATGGTTATGAGTATGGTGTTGTCGAAAATTCCAATTGTTTGATGACCTCTGTTGAGATGAGGTTCTTTTGGCTTCCGCTATCAAAAATAAAATGCAGCGAGGTTCCCTTCAAACCCATCTGTGAATGAAAAAGGTGCTCCCCGTATTTAGGATCTATGGGTTCTTTTGGTTGAATTGTTGTGGTCGCGATAATAACAGTGGGGTCTACGTAGATGATTTGTCTTCTATCAATATTTTTTGAATTGGATTCTAAATCAGGGTTCAGATCCTTGTCTTTGATCTCGTCCACCAATGAATGTTTTGAGAGACATTCATCGGTGTTGTGCCCGGGGATTTTGTGTTAATTGTACCATTTTCCGGTGTCCTTCTTCATTTTTTTGTGACCCTTCTTTTCCTATGGATTGTACTGGTTTTTGGGAGATTGTTTATTAGGGCCGTCTTTATCATAATTTGGTTGTTGTGGATTTGTAGACCTGAACTTCGATTTGTTCTAGTGCTTAAATTTCTACTCGATTTTAACAGCATGTCGATAAGCAGCACCAAGGGATGAGATGTCTATAAAATCCATTTCAACTTGGATGTATCTTTGTAGAGCCTCGCGGTACTTCAAAACCAAATTTCATTTGGAGTATTTGATACCTATATTGGTGCATAAGGTATGGAAGGTATTGGTGAACTCCAGAACTTCTTGGCCCCTCTCTTGCCGTAGTGTGTTCCATCTCATGTACTGGTCCTCATAGTTTCCAACATGATATTATTGTTCCTTTACTACATCCACAAAAAATACCAAGTGGGCTCGACCCCATATATTCCAAAATCCTATGTGGAACTTTTCTCCCAGTAAGTTTCCCACCAATGTTTGACATGGGGGAAATCCTTAAGGAGTGTGAAGGTGATATTTTCCCTGTCAGAGAAATTATGAACAGATAAATAACCTTCTAGCAGATTTAACCATTTTTCTAAGGCATCTGCATCTATCTGTCCTTCAAATATGGGAATATCAAAATTAACTTGTACCTTGAAAGGAGAGGTCGCTCCAAAGTGGTCACTTGATGAAGATGCGCATGTTTTTATTGGCAGGCGTTGAAGGAAGTGGGAAAAATTCTCCATCATTTCGTCCCTCTGTCGCGTGAGAGCTTGCTCAAGCAACATATTAATATAATCTTCTGCTCTATCGTTTTTATTTTCTTATACCATGGAGGGTTTCTTGGGAATGTGAGATATATTGTCTTCAAGAGATACAAGCTCGAGACCCAACTTGCTATACTTGAACCTCGTCGGGGACATGCACTGGAAAATGATCAAGAGCAACCTACTCTGATTGCACCGATCCAGATTATTTTAGGCACGAAATGAGAGCGGAGATACAATAAATAAATGTACAGAGATATCTCGGATATCCAATAATATAACAGAAATGTATCAAAGATGCAACCATAAACACAGAGATACAATAATACACAATTTTCTATTAATGAGCGAAAATGTACAAAGATTGCAAAAATATAGAGTGAAAGATTCGCTAGAATGGTGGCAGCTTATCTCTGAGAAGAAATGTGTCTGGTACTCGCATTCGAAAGAAGATGATTTTAAAATGAGGCTCCAAAGTAATTTTTATCATAAATAAAATCCAAAAACCTAACCCTGGAAGATGAAAAGCCAACAATTTTGGGGACCTCGTTTTGGGTATTTTGGTGTATCAACTTCCTAGGGGGGTAACTTTGGCATACGATCATTGTTTGGGGAGCACGATAGATCGTTGGAAAGGTATCGTCGAAGATATTCATTTTGGGGGATCAATAAAATCCCTTGGCTATCATTGAGAAGACCGGTCCAGAAAAACCTTCATTTAGGCTCTCAAAATGGCCCCGTAAGTTAAAAATTGCTAAAAATAGTAAATTGCCAAAATTGTCAAAAAATTGTTTTGAGCCAGTTGGAAGAGGTGGGTGGTCACCGATATCCACCTGAATCAATCCTCACTCCTTAGGAAGCAATGGTCTCTATTACGTTGAGTTCACGGGGGAGAGGGGAAAGTGATTGAATCTTGGTGCGATGCTTGCCTTGCTGGAGACATTGCGTTGTGGAAGGCTGTCATGAACCTGTTGTTGTCGGGGTTGAATCTGTTCAACCAGTCAGGATACATAAGATGTCTGGGTGCAGAAGGAATATTTTTGCTTTGTTTCATTCTTTTAGAGTTGCTTCTATTGGATAGAAGGTGTGTGGGATGAGGCTGTAGTGGTTGCAATATCCTTCTGTTCACTTTTTGAACAGATTGTGAAGAAGTTGAATTTTGTAGTATGAGATACTACCTTGCAGCATTGTTTAGGTGGGATAGTAGTTGGAACTACCTCTGGTATCATGTAGAGATGACCCCCTAGAGTAACAATGACACTACAGGGTCGAGACTCATAGATAGCATGGCGCTTCCACATATATGGTTGGCCCAAGAGAATATCACAAACATCAAGTGGGGTAACATCACATAATACCTCATCTTTGAAGGGTTGGATGTCATATGACAATCGACATTGTTGGATGACATGAATATCTCATCCCTGGCAAAGCCACCCGATGTTGTATGGTTGTGGGTGTGGTGTTGTTGACAATCCTAACTGTTTGACGACCTCTGCTGAGATGAGGTTCTTCTGGATTCTTCTATCGAAAATAAAATGCAACAGGGTCCCCTTCACCCACATCTATGAATGAAAAAGTCGCTCCCCCTCTTCAAGATCTGTGGGTTTTTTTTGTTTAAAAGTTACGGCCGAGAAAATAGCAGTGGGGTCTGCGTCAATGATTTGTATTCTATCAATATTTTCTGAATCAGATTCGAAATCAGGGTTTGTCTCCTGGTCTTTGATCTCGACCACCAATGGATATTTTGAGTGACATTCATCGGTGTTGTGCCAGGGGATTTTGTGGAAATCGCACCATTTTCTAGTTTCCTTCTTCGTCTTTCTGTGACCATTCTTTTCCTATGGCTTGGACTAGTTTTTGGGAGACTGCTTGTTAGGGTCGTCTTTATCATACTTTGGTTGTTGCGGATTTGCAGACCAGAACTCCCATTTTTTGTGGTTCTTATATTTCTTCTTGATTTTAACAACATATTGATCATCAACACCGAGTGATGAGATGTCCAGAAAATTCATTTCAGTTTGGATGTATCTGTGTAGAGCCCCACGATATTTCAGAACCAAATGTCATTCGAAGTCTTTGATACCTAGCTTGGTGTGCAAGGTATGGAATGTATTGGAGAAATCTAGAACTTCTTGGCTCCTCTCTTGCCACAGTGTGGTCTATCTCATGTACTGGTCCTCATAGTTTCCAACAGGATAATACTATTCCTTTACCGCATCCACAAAAAAATCCCAAGTGGGCCCAGCCCCATATATTACATACTCCTCTATGAAACTTTTCTCCCAGTAATTTTCCCACCAATGTTTGACAAGGGGGAGAGCCTTAAGGAGTGTGAAGGTGATCTTTTTCCTGTCGGAGAAATTATGAACAAAGAAATAACCTTCTAGCAGATTTAACCATTTTTCTAAGGCATCTGCATCTATTTGTCTTTCAAATATGGGAATATCAAAATTAACTTGTACCTTGAAAGGTGAGGTTCCTCCAAAGTGGTTGATTGATGAAGACACGCATGTTGTTATCGACAGGCGTTGAAGGATGTGGGAAAAATTATCCATCATTTCGTCCCTCTGTTGTGTGAGAGCTTGCTCAAGAAACAAATTAATAGAATCATCTGCTCTGTCATTTTTATTTTCTTCTGCCATGGAGAGTTTATTGGGAATGCAAGAGATATTTTATTCAATAGAGACAAGCTCGAGACCCAACTTGATATATTCAGACCTCATCGGGGACATGCACTAGAAAATGATTAAGAGCAACCTGCTCTGATTCTACTGATCCAGATTATTTTAGGCACAAAATGAGAGCGGAGATATAATAAAGAAATGTACATAGATATATTGGATATCCATTAATATAACAGAAATGTATCAGAGATGCAACCATAAACACATAGATACATTAATACACAATTTTCTATTAATGAGCGAAAATGTACAAAGACTGTAAAAATACAGAGTGAAAGACTCGCTAGAATGGTGGCAGCTTATCTCTGAGAAGAGATGTGTCCGCTACTCGCATTCACAAGAAGATTATTTTAAAATGAGGCTCAAAATGCCTTTTTATCATATAGAAAATCCAAAACCCTAACCCCAAAAGATGAAAAGCCAATAGTTTTGTGGACCCCGTTTTGGGAAGTTTGGTGTATCAACTTCCCGGGGGTGTAACTTTGTCATACAATCTCTGTTTGGGGTGCACGATAGCTCGTTGGAAAGGTACCATCGAGGAGATTCATTTTGGGGGCTCAATCATAGCCTTTGGTTAAAATTGAGAAGGTTTATCCCAAAAAACCTTCATTTAGGCCCTCAAAATGGCCCTAGAAGTTAAAAAGTGCTAAAAATAGTAAATTGCCAAAATTGTGAGAAAATTGTTTTGATCCAGTTGGAAGAGGTGGGTGGCCACCGATATCCACATGGATCAATCCTCCCTCCTTAGGAAGAAATGATATCCATTGCGTTGAGTTCAAGAGGGGGGAGGGGAAAGTGGTTGAATCTTGGCGCACTGCTTTCCTTGCTGGAGACGTTGCATTGTGGAAGGTTGTCATGAACCTATTGTTGGCAGGGTTGAATCTGCTAAACTAGTTGGGCTACATGAGATGTCTAGGTTCAGAAGGAATATTTGCGCTTTGTTGCATTATTTTCAACCTGTTTCTGTTGGATAGAAGGTTCTTGGGTTGAGGTTGTATTGGTTGCAGTATCCTTTTGTTCACCTTTTGAACAGATTGGGAAGAAGCTTAATTTTGTAGTATGAGATACTACCTTGCAGCATTGTTTAGGTGGGACAGTAGTTGGAACTACCTCTGGTATCCTGTAGAGATGATCCTCCAAAGTAACAATGACACTACGGGGTCTAGACTCATAGATAACATGGCGCTTCCACATATATCGTTGGCCCAAGAGAACATCACAAACATTCAGTGGGGCAACATCACATAATACCTCATCCTTGAAGATTTGGATGTCGTATGACAATCGACACTGCTGGATGACATGAAGATCTCGTCCCTGGCGAAGCCACCCAATGTTGTATGGTTGCGGGTGTGGTGTTGTCGACAATCCCAACTATTTGACTACCTTTGCTAAGATGAGGTTCTTCTAGCTTCTGCTATCAACAATAAAATGCAGCAGGGTCCCCTTCACCCACATCTATGAATGAAAAAGGATCTCCCCCTCTTTAGGATCTGTAGGTTATTCTGGTTGAATTGTTGTGGTCGTGACAACACAGTGGGGTGTGTGTCGATAATTTGTCTTCTATCAATATTTTTTGAATCATATTATGAATCAGGGTCCAGCTCCTTGTCTTTGATCTTGGCCACCAATGACTATTTTGAGCGACATTCGTCGGTGTTATGCTAGGGGATTTTTTGGAAATCGCACCATTTTCCGGTGTCCTTCGTCTTTCCATGACCCTTCTTTTCCTGTGGATTGGAATAGTTTTAAGGAGACTATTTGTTAGGGGCATATTTATCATATTTTCGTTGTTGCATATTTGTAGACCCAAACTCCCTTTTTTTCTGGTGCTTAAATGTCTGCTCGATTTTAACAACATATCAATAAGCAACACCGAGTGATGAGATGTCCAGAAAATCCATTTCAGTTTGGATGTATTTGTGTAGAGCTCCACGGTATTTCAAAACTAAATGTCATTTGGAGTCTTTGATACCTAGATTGGTATGGAAGGTATGGAACATATTGGTGAACTCTGGAACTTATTGGCCCCTCTCTTGCCACAGTTTGGTCCATCTCATATGTTGGTCTTCATAGTTTCCAGCAGGATAATACTGTTCCTTTACCGCATCCACAAAAAAATTCCAAGTGGGCTCGAACCCATATATTCCAGACTCCTCTGTGGAAATTTTATCCCAGTAAGTTTCCCACCAATTTTTGACATGGGGGAGAGCCTTAAGGAGTGAGAATCTGATCTTTTCCCCGTCGGAGAAATTATGAAGAGAGAAATAACCTTCTAGCATATTTAACCATTTTTCTAAGGCATTTGCATCTATCTGTCCTTCAAATATGGGAATATAAAAATTAAATTGTACCTTGAAAGGTGAGGTGCCTCCAAAGTGGTCGCTTGATGAATACATGCCTTTTTTTATCGACAGGCGTTGAAGGATGTGGGAAAAATTCTCCATCATTTCATCCCTCTGTCGCGTGAGAGCTTGCTCAAGCAACAAATTAATAAAATTGTTTGCTCTGTCATTTTTATTTTCTTCTGCCATGGAGGGTTTATTGGGCATGTGAGAGAGATTTTGTTCAAGAGAGACAAGCTCGAGACCCAACTTGCTATACTTGGACCTCATCGGGGACATGCACTGGAAAATGATCAAGAGCATCTTGCTCTGATTCCACTAATCTGGATTATTTTAGGCACGAAATGAGAGCAGAGATATAATAAAGAAATGTACAAAGATATCTAGGATATCCAATAATATAATAGAAATGTATTAGAGATGCAATCATAAACACAGAGATACAATAATACACAATTTTCTATTAATGAGCAAAAATGTACAAAGGCTATAAAAATATAGAGTGAAAGACTCGCTAGAATGGTGGCATCTTATCTCTGAGAAGGGATGTGTCCACTACTCGCATTCAAAAGAAGATGATTTTACAATGAGCCTTCAAAGGCATTTTTATCATAAAGAAAATCCAAAACCCTAACCCCGGAAGATGAATAGCCAATCGTTTTGTGGGCCCCGTTTTGGGTAGTTTGGTTTATCAACTTTCCGAGGGCATAACTTTGGCATACGATCTCCATTTGGGGTGCACAATAGCTCGTTGGAAAGGTATCATCAAGGAGATCCATTTTGGGGGCTCAATCAAAGCCTTTGGTCATCAATGAGAAGTTATATCCCAAAAAACCTTCATTTAGGCCCTCAAAATGGCCCCGGAAGTTAAAAACTGCTAAAAATAGTAAATTGCCAAAATTGTCAGAAAATTTTGTTGAGCCAGTTGGAAGAGGTGGGTGGCCACCAATATCCACCTGGATCAATAATACATCATTAGGAAGAAATGGTATCCATTGCATTGAGTTCATGAGGGAGAGGGGAAAGTGATGGAATCTTGGTGTGTTGTTTGCCTTGCTGGAGATGTTGTGTTCTGGAAGGCTTTCATGAACCTGTTGTTGGCGGGGTTGAATCTATTCAACCAGTCGGGCTACATGAGATGTTTGGGTGAAAAATGAATCTTTTTTCTTTGTTGCATTCTTGTCTACCTTCTTCTCTTGGATAGAAGGTGCTTGGGCTGAGGCTGTAGTGGTTGCAGTATCCTTATGTTCACCTTTTGAACAGATTGTGAAGAAGCTGAATTTTGTAGTATGAGATACTACCTTGTGGCATTGTTTAGGTGGGAAAGTAGTTGGAACTACCTCTAGTATCCTGTAAATATGACCCCCCAGAGAAACAATGACACTATAGGGTCGAGACTCATAAATAGCATGGTGCTTCCACATATATGGTTGGCCCAAGGGAACATCACAAACATTCAACGGGAAAACATCACATAATACCTCATCCTTGAAGGGTTGGATGTCGTATGACAATCGACACTGTTGGATGACTTGAAGAACTCGTCCTTAGTGAATCCACCCGATATTGTATGGTAGTGGGTGTGGTATTGTCGACAATCCCAACTGTTTGACAACCTTTCTTGAGATGAGGTTCTTCTGGCTTCTCCTATCAACAATAAAATGCAGCGGGGTCCCCTTCACCCACATTTATGAATGAAAAAGGCACTCCCCCTCTTCAGGATCTGTGGGTTCTTATGGTTGAATTGATGCGGTCATGACAATAATAGTGGGGTTTGCGTTGATGATCTATATTCTATCAATATTTTCTTAATCAGATTATGAATCAGGGTTCAGCTCCTTGTCTTTGATATCGACCACCAATGACTGTTTTGAACGACATTCATCGGGTTGTGCCAGGGAATTTTGTGGAAATCGCACCATTTTATGGTGTCCTTCATCTTTCTGTGACCCTTCTTTTCCTGTGGCTTAGACTGGTTTTCAGGAGACTGTTTGTTAGGGTCATCTTTATCATACTTTGGTTATTGCATATTTGCAAACCTGAAATCCGGTTCGTTCTGGTGCTTAAATTTCTTCTTGATTTTAACAACATATCGATAAGCAGCACCGAGTGATGAGATGTACAGAAAATCCATTTCAGTTTGGATGTATCTGTGTAGAGCCCCATGATATTTCAGAACCAAATGTCGTTCAAAGTCTTTGATACCTAGATTAGTGCGCAAGGTAAGGAAGGTATTGGTGAACTCTGGAACTTCTTGGCCCCTCTCTTGTCGCAGTGTGGTCCATCTCATGTACTGGTCCTCATAGTTTCCAACAGAATAATAATGTTCCTTTACCGCATCCACAAGAAAATCCCAAGTGGGCTCGACCCCATATATTCCAGACTCCTCTGTGGAAATTTTCTCCCAGTAAGTTTCCAAACAATGTTTGACATGGGGGATAAGCTTAAGGAGTGCGAAGGTGATCTTTTCCCTGTCAGAGAAATTATGAAGAGAGAAATAACCTTCTAGGAGATTTAACCATTTTTCTAAGAAATCTGCATCTATGTGTCCTTCAAATATGGGAATATCAAAATTAACTTGTACCTTGAAAGGCGAGGTGCCTCCAAAGTGGACGATTTATGAAGACGTGCCTGTTTTTATCAGTAGGTGTTGAAGAATGTGGGAAAAATTCTCCATCATTTCGTCCCTTTGTCACGTGAGAGCTCTGTCATTTTTATTTTCTTCCACCATGGAGGGTTTCTTGGGAATGCGAGAGAGATTGTATTCAAGAGAGACAAGCTCGAGACCCAACTTTCTATACTCGGACCTCGTCGAGGACATGCACTGGAAAACGATCAAGAGCAACATACTCTGATTCCACTGATCCAGATTATTTTAGGCATGAAATGAGAGTAGAGATATAATAAAGAAATGTACAAAGATATATCAAATATCAAATAATATAACAGAAATGTATCAGAGATGCAACCATAAACACAAAGATACAGTAATACACAATTTTCTATTAATGAGCAAAAATGTACAAAGACTGTAAAAATACAGAGTGAAAGACTAGCTAGAATGGTGACAACTTATCTCTGAGAAGAGATGTGTTCCCTACTCGCATTCACAAGAAGATTATTTTACAATGATTCTCCAAAGGCCTTTTTATCATAAATAAAATACAAAACCATAACCCTGAAAGATGAAAAGCCAACAGTTTTGTGGACCCCGTTTGGGTAGTTTGGTGTATCAACTTCCCGGGGCCATAACTTTGGCATACGATCTCCGTTTAGGGCGCACGATAGCTCGTTGGAAAGGTTTCATCAAGGAGATTCATTTTGGGGGCTCAATTAGAGCCTCCATATTTAATTTAGAATATCAATCCCAAAAAAACCTTCATTTAGGCCCTCAAAATGGCCCCAGAAGTTAAAAACTGCTAAAAATAGTAAATTGCCAAAATTGTCAAAAAAATGTTTTGAGCCAATTGGAAGAGGTGGGTGTACACTGGTATCCACCTGGATAACACCCATTTATAGTGTAATCAAACTTTCAAAAAGGCAGGTTCACATGTCAATGCAAGAAGAAGAGCACAATGGTGAATACTTCAAGTGTTTTCTTTAGTTATGTAATCTTCGTTAAGGATGCCAAGTAATGTTTGTAGAGGCTATCGGTCCAACACTGTATGCATACTATAGTAAATTATTGAATGTCATATATCTTACAATGAATTCATTTCTAGAAATGACTATCAGAAAAAGGAAGTTCATGCTTTTGAATTACAAGAAAGAGAATAACATGCAAAGTTCCTTGGTTGTGCACTTTGTCTTGTGGTAAAGTGAAATCGAATTCTTTCCAGAAAGAATGAACATGGTTTTTTGTTTGCAAGAGGAAAGGAAACTCCAAGGAAACATATCATGGATTTAACTTGCACTTTGATACCATTTTTGGAATGCTTGAATTGAGATTAACATGGAATGTCATTTTTCATTGACATAATACATCTATAAATAGATTATCTTGGCCTTTGGGTTCATCTTCTGAGAGGTCTCTTGGGATCTCGATGATGGTTTGTTTCATATTCCTTCAATAGAGTAACCCTAATGGATTACATTTCCAAAATTTTGAACATCTATTGAGCATAATTGTGAAAGTACACCATGGTGTCCCATTTTGAGTAATTTCTTCATGTTGGTATATATTATCACTTTAGGGGACTTCCCTTGGATACCTCTAAGTTAAATTTCCTTTCATTATGAGGAGAATCTCATGAAAATATCTTGAAAATTAAAAACCACTATTCCCAATGTGATCCATATGGATTTTGATGGCCTCCCACCTATTCCAACTAGCTCATTTTGGTAGTTTTCCAGTTTGGCAGTTTTTTCTAGTTTTCGGGTCCTCGACTTCCGGGCCCTTTTGAGGCCCTAAACAAAAATTTTAGGGCTCACCACAGTTGGAATATTGACTTTTCTAATGGAAACATCTGTATTCCTCAGATATACCTTTCCAATGGGACATCGTGCGCCTAAAACGAAGATCGTATGCAAAAGTTACGACCCCAGGAAGTTGATGTACTAACTTACCCCAACGGGGCCCACATAAATTTTGGCACTTCATCTCCTAGCGTTAGGTTTTTGAATGTCTAGGGTTTTGGAATTCCCGTTTATTTTAAAAATTCTTGGAGAGCCTCTTTCTAATCATCTTCTTCCGAATGAGTGCAACGATCACATCTCTTCTCAGAGATTAGTTTCCACCATTCTAGCAAGTTTGTTTTCAGTTGCTTTTTACAGTTTCAACACATTTTCTTATTGAATAGAAACTGGTTTTAATGTATCTCTGTTATTTTATCTATGTTATCCTTGTGTTTCTTTGTTAAGAATAATAATAATCTGTATTCATTTCTTTTTGCTCATAAAATCTGGATCAATGGTATAATAGCGGTCTGCTCCTTGTCGTTCTTAATGCATGTCCTCGACGAGGTCAGGGTACAAATAATTTAGTCTTGAGCTTGTTTCTATTGAGGAAAAAATCTCTCATGCACCTAAAAAAACTCTCATGGAGGCAGAAAAGAAAGATGACAAGATAGGATATCCTTTCAAAATGTTTCTCGAGGAAGCCCTCACGCAACAAAGGAATGAGATGATGGATAGTTTTGTGCAAATCCTTCGGAAACTACCAACATGCGATGCATCTTCCTCGAGTGGAGGCGCCGCCCCCTTCAAGGTACAAATAAACTTTTATATTCCCATATTTGAAGGTCATATAGATGCAGATGCTGTAGAAAAATGGTTGGATCTGCAAAAAGGGTATTTTTCTATCCATAACTTTTCAAACACGGAAAATATTACGTTTGTGCTCCTCAAAGTCATTCCCCATGTCAAATATTGGTGGGATGCTTTCTGTGAGAGAAAGGAAATAGAGGAACCCTCATCATTTAGATTCATGGTCACCTCAGAGTCCTTTAGCGATGCTATCAAGTAGAAATACTACAATGTCGGAAGTTATGATGACCTATATACAAAATGGACTACACTGCGGCAGGAAGGAGACCTAGGAGTGCCAAAGTTCACAAATATCTTCGATACCTTGCACACAAATATGGGTATCAAATATTCTGAGTGACTTCTGGTGCTCAATTATCATGGTGGTCTTCATAGATACATCCAGGCCAAAATGGAGTTTTTGAACATCTCATCCTTGGGCGTAGCCTATCGATATGCCATCAAAATCGAGCAAAAGCTTAAACAAAAGACGTGACAATTTAGGCCTGGGAACCCCTCACATAAAAATCAAGTAAAGGGCATCCCCAACCCATAGAACAAAGGACAAAGAAAAGACAGAAAACTTCAGGACAACCAGTATAGGCCACAAGCAAAGAAGGACACCATAAAGACAAAGAAAGATATCGAGAAGTGGTGCGACTTCCATAAGAGCCCCTGGCATAACACTGCTAATTTTTGCTCAATGCAATCGTTGGTGGCTAAGGTGAAAGCCTCTGAATCATATGTGGGTTCTGAATCTGATTCAAAACCAGAAAGGGGGAGACAGATCATTGACGCAGAACCCAATGCCATTATTTCTACCACCAAGGTCCAACCCAGTGAACCAAACGAGCCAGAAGAAGGCGAGCACCTCTTTCATTCAAAGATGTGGGTAAAAGGAACCCCGCTGAACTTTATCATTGATAGCGGTAGACAGAAGAACCTCATCTCAGAATAGGTCGTCAAGTGGCTGGCTAGCCCTGTCGACAACTCCGCACCCACAACCCTACACCATTTCATGGCTCCACCAAGGAAGTCATCTCTGCGTCAGCCAACAGTGTCGCATGTCATATGGCATCAAGACATTCAAAGATGAGGTCTTATGTGATGTTTCTCTTATCGAAGTTTGTAATTTTTTTTTGAGCCAACCTTATTTATGGAAATGTCATGTTATATATGATTCTAGGCCTCACAGTTTTATTATTACTTTGAACAGTAAATTGTACAGGATACCCGAGGCAATCCCACCTAGTGTTATTTCCTTGATCTCATCCAAGAAATGCAGGAAGGTCATCTCTCAGACTCAGAAGTTTTTCTTCTTCATGATTTGTTCTTAGACTGAGAGAAAGATTGCAACCACATCTAGGGCCTCCACGACCGACCTCTCCACATAGCAGAATTAAGTGGACAAGGTCATGGAAGAATGCAAAGATATATTCTCCTCACCTACCAAGGTACCTCTGCACTGTCAGGTCAAGCATCCCATCGATATGACCCCCAACACACTACTTCCCAATAGGCCAGTCTATTGTCGTTGTCTATTAGAGAATGAGGATATCAAGCGATAGATCCGAGAACTGCTCCACAAGGGGCACATCCATCCCATATCATCACCCTGTGGGAGCCCAATCATGTTGGTGCAGAATAAAGACGAGACCTAGTGACTCTGCATTGATTATCGGTCCCTAAATAAAATCACAGTCAAGAACCGATACTTGGTTCCCCGAATCGATAATCTCCTTGATCAACTCAAGGGGGAAAAATATTTTAGTAATATTGATCTGAATTCTGGCTACCACTAGGTCCCAATAGAACAGAAATATGTATGGAAGACCTCCTTCAAGTCAAAAGAAGGTCTTTTTTAATGGTTGGTCATGCCCTTTGGTTTGACAAATGCTCTAACAACTTTCATGAGGATGATGGATGATATCATGTGACCTTTCACCAATAATTTTGTAGTGATGTATCTGGATGAAATCCTCATCTACAACAAGACTTGGGCAGAATGCATGTAGCATATTCAACAGGTTCTACACACCCTGCGGTAGCACAAGCTATATACCAACTTGGAAAAATTCTCCTTTGGCATGGAAAAGGTACCTAGTTTACATCATGGATCAACATGGTGTGCATGTGGATCCAACCAATATATAGGTCATATGTGACTGGCCAGCCCCAACCACACTCATTGAGCTTCAAATCTTCTTAGGCCTTGCCAATTTCTATCATAGTTTCATGTTGGGATTCTCGCATATTGCATGGGCCCTTGGCCAAGTAAACAAGGGTGGTGGTAAGGAAAAAAATTTGTGGGGCCTATCCCAGTAGAAAGAATTCGATGATTTAAAGTAGCTCTTGTCCTCAACCCCAATACTTTAATTATCGAACCTGCAACAACCCTTTAAGATCGATACAAATGCTTCAGACTATGTTGTGGGCACAGTTCTCACTCAGCATGACCACCCCATGTTCTATCATAGTGAGACACTATCAGATGTTGTTTGTAAGTACCCTACTTATGACAAAGAAATGTACTCCATTTTTCAATCCTGCCTCCATTGGAGACATTACATTCTTGGGAAGGAGACATTCATCCACATGAATCATAAGCCATTGTAGTTCATGCAGACACAAGGAAAATTGCAAAATGACCGCCATAATAAGTGGTGCACATACTTGCAATAGTTCCACCTCAACATCAAGTATAAAAAAAGCAGTACCAACTGAGTCACTAATTGCCTCAACCGACCTCCAGTCATGGCACTCACCACAGTGCTAGACTATTACGGCCATGATACCTCCAAATGGCCCCACCTCTATGAGACAGTCCCTGACTTCACCACCACATACCAAACGTTGGGCGTAAACTCAATTGTCGCTAATTTCCATCTTCAAGATGAGCTATTGTGTTGTCTAGGCCATCTCTGTGTTCCATCAAGTGAGAAAACGAAGATGATTTTGGAATCCCACTACATTCTGGTGGCATGACACTTCAGCGTCGAAAAGACAGTGGCAGTGTTGCAGAAACATTTCTACTGGCCAAAACTTCGACAAGATGTCGACAAGTATATTAGGTCCTGCACTTCCTGCGTTATTGCCAAGCCAAACACTAAGAAATAGGGCCTTTACACCCCCCTTCCTACTCCTGACAGGCCATGGGGATCCATATCAATGGAATACATGTTGGTCCTTCCATCCACCAAGAGGGGAAATGATTGTGTTTTTGGAGTTGTTGATCGCTTTTCCAAGATGGCGATCCTAGCCACCTGCAAGAAGAGAATCACAGCAGAGGCCACCACCAAGATCTTCTTTGAATGAGTATGGGTCCATTTTGGAATCCCACAAATGATTTTCTCATATCGGGACCGCCTCTGGTCGAGCCTCTGGTCACTTCTTGACACCAAGCTCACCAAATACACTGTCGTCCACCCCCAGACATATGGCCAAACTGAGGTCGTCAATCAGATAATCATGCATATCCTACACATGTACAATTCCAAGCATCCCCACACATGGGATGAGAGTCTTCCCTATGTTCAACATAGCTACAATCAATCCCTACATAGCTCAATCGGCCATAGCCCCTTTCAGGTCGGGTTGGGATTCCAATCATTGGGTCCCATGGATGTTGCACTACCTCTTGCGGCCACCCCGGTCAACTCATCACCTACTCCAAATGAAGTTGATAAAGCCTCCTGGTTCATTAAGTGGATCCATCACATCCACCAATAGGTTTAGGATATTTTACAAAAGTCCAATGCCAAGTACAAGTAGCGCCATGATCAACATCAGGTGCCAGATAAGCTTTAGGTGGGAGAAAAAGTGTGGTTGCACTTGCATAAAGAATGCCTTACAGGGCCCCATAAAAATCTTTTCCCACTTAGTTATGTACCTTACACTATCACCAAGGATGTGGGTGACAATTCTTTTGAGCTCAACATTCCCCCTTTCCTTGGCCTGCACCCACTGTTCAACGTGGATCTCCTTCAACCATATTTCCCACATTTATTGGACACCTCAAAGATAGTAGAACAATTGAAACCAATAGAGTTCAACCTTGACTGCATGCAACATTCATCCAGTTATCATATTGTGGACACACAGTTCAAGGTCACTCGCCAGCAAAGGATCCAACTTTATCGAGTTGTCAAAGCAGGGCAACTCCTGCACCAAGGCAAGTGGCTCACCCAGGGCCAAATTCAGTAGAAATTTCCTCTTATGATGGGGGAACTCAACGCAATGGATACCATTTCTTCATAATGGGGGAGTATTTATCCATATGGATGTCGGTGGCATCCCACCTATTCCAACTGTCTCATTTTGGCAGTTTTCGAGTTTGGCAATTTTTTCTAGTTTTTGGGTCCCCGACTTCTAGGACCGTTTTGAGGCCCTAAACAATGTTTTTATGGCTCACCATAGTCAAATTGTAGACCAAGTTAGATTCTGACGAAAACATGTGTAGTCCTCAAATATAACTTTCCAACGGGTTGTCGTGCGCCTAAAACGAAGATCGTATGAAAAAGTTACGACCCTGGGAAGTTGATGTACTAACTTACCCCAATGGGACCCACATGCCTTTTGGCGCTTCATATCCTAGGGTTAGGTTTTTGGATGTATAGGGTTTTTTCATTCATATTTATTGTAAAAATCCTTGGAGAGACTCATTGTAATCATCTTCTTGCGAATGAGTGCGGTTGTCACATCTCTTCTCACAGATAATCCACTACCATTCTAGCAAGCTTGTTTTCCATTTCATTTTACAGTTTCAGCACATTTTCTTATTGAATAGGAACCAATTTTACTGTATCTCTATTATTGTATCTATGTTATCCTTATGTTTCTGTGTTAATAATAATAATCTATGTTCATTTTGTTCTGGTCATAAAATCTGGATCACAATGATTGTAAATATTGGAATCCTAATACAACATCAGTGCCACCTATTTTGATTCCAATCATGGGAATATCCAATAAATACTTCCCCATATTCATATTAATACTATGGAACTTCCCTAAAAAAATTATGGTACCTCCATGTGCAATCATTACTTGAAACTATGTT
>JZKD02S0244617.1:0-18758 GCA_000966675.3 Picea glauca
TTCTTGTTTTAAGTGGTTTTTTGAGGAAATACTCAGCATGGCTTTGGCTAGGAAGAGGCATGAGTTGGCCTGATGCCAGGTAAACCTGTATGGTGCATTTTAGGGTTATAACACATGGTCTCCTGTCTTGAACTCTCTTGGAGTTCTCTTTTGGTCGGCGTAACTTTTCTGTCGATTCTGAGCGACCTTCGGGTTTTGTTTTATTTGAGTCGCTTGTTGTTCCATTTCTTTCAACATGTTGGATCCAAAAGAAATTATTTTTATGGGATTACTCCAATTGATAGGAGTGTTGCATGACCTACCATATAGGACTTCGAAGGGGCTCATCTTTAAGGATTCTTGGTAGCCGTTGTTGTAGGCGAATTCCACCAGTGGCAGGTAATCTTCCCACTTATTAGGTTGATGCATTACATGTCTTCTAGTATTTGGTTCACTCTTTCTGTCTTTCCATTGGTTTGAGGGTTATAGGCGGTGCTAAATAGCAACTTGGTCTCTAACCCACCATCAGTGATTTCCAAAAGTTGGAAGTGAATTTTGTGTCTCTGTCAGACACGATCTCCTTCGGCATACCATGCAGTTTAAATATCTCCTTCACGAATACATGAGCGATGTCTACTGCCTTGCAAGTCGACTTGACGGGGATGAAATGGGCAGACTTGCTCAATTTATCCACCACTACCATGATGGCATCATTCTGTTTGGCCGAGGTTGGTAATCCGTTGATGAAATCCATGGAGATGGTTTCCCATTTCCATTCTGGGATTGGTAGAGGTTGTAATAATCATGTTGGGTGTCGGTGTTCTTCTTTTACATGTTGTCATTCTATGCATTTGGCTAGGTACTCAACTATGTCTTTCTTCAATCTAGGCCAATAGAATTGTTTCTTGGTGGCCGTGATCATCTTCTGGTATCCTGGATGACCAGTATAGGGTCTTTTATGTGGTTCATCCAGTATGAACCTCTTTAATTCGTCACAATCTAGGATATACAATCTGCTTCAATAAGTGAGCAAGCCTCCTTCCATCATCTGGTAGTCTTCGTACTTTACCCCTGTGGGCTCTTGTTGTAGGTACGAGGTCATGGTCTGGACGAAGGGATCTAATTCTTGTGCATTTCTGGCTCTTTCCTTGACATCTGTCTCACAGGAGCTCATCGCGGCCAGGTGAATTGTTTTCATGCTTCTACTAAGGGCATCAACCACCCTATTTTCCTTTCCCTTAATATGTTTGATTTCAAAATCAAACTCGCTGAGGAGGGCCATCCACCTAGCTTGTTTGGCATTGAGCTTTGGTTGGTCAAATAGATATCGAAATCCACAGTGGTCTATCATAAGTATAAATTTTCTTCCCAGGAGGTAATGCCTCCACATTTTCAAGGCGTGCACTATGGCAGCTAGCTCTAGATCACGGGTCACATAGTTGACTTCATGCTCATTCAATTTTCGGGATTCATAGCCAACCACACTTCCTCCTTGCAGAAGGACTCCTCCGAGCCCTTCCTTACAGGCATCTGTGCACATGAGGAAGTTAGCTTCAGGATCGACGATCTTCAACACGGGTGCATGGGTTAGTAGATGTTCCAGGGTCTGAAATCTTTCTTCACATTTCTGTGTCCACATGAATTTTGTCCCCTTCTTATGGAGGGTAGTGATTGGACAACCAATCTTGGAGAATCCTTTTATAAATCTCCTATAGTATCCTGCTAATCCCATAAAGGATATGATATCCAAAACATCCTTTGGGGTAGGCCATTCCATGATAGAACTGATTTTGTTAGGGTCTACTACTACTCCTTCTTCGGATAGAACATGGCCTAAGTAATGTATTTGCTTCTGGAAGAATTCACATTTGTTGAATTTACAATAGAGCTGATGTTCTCGTAGCACTTGCAACACAAGCCTAAGATGTTCTTCATGCTCTTCTTCATTCTTGGAGTAAATTAATATATCGTCAATAAAAACCAACACGAATTTGTCGAGGAATTTGCTGAGTACATTGTTCATCAAGCACATGAAAGTGGCAGGGGCATTGGTTAACCCAAATGGTACTACCACAAACTCATAGTGACCATACCTCGTCCGGANAGACTTGCTCAATTTATCCACCACTACCATGATGGCATCATTCTGTTTGGCCGAGGTTGGTAATCCGTTGATGAAATCCATGGAGATGGTTTCCCATTTCCATTCTGGGATTGGTAGAGGTTGTAATAATCATGTTGGGTGTCGGTGTTCTTCTTTTACATGTTGTCATTCTATGCATTTGGCTAGGTACTCAACTATGTCTTTCTTCAATCTAGGCCAATAGAATTGTTTCTTGGTGGCCGTGATCATCTTCTGGTATCCTGGATGACCAGTATAGGGTCTTTTATGTGGTTCATCCAGTATGAACCTCTTTAATTCGTCACAATCTAGGATATACAATCTGCTTCAATAAGTGAGCAAGCCTCCTTCCATCATCTGGTAGTCTTCGTACTTTACCCCTGTGGGCTCTTGTTGTAGGTACGAGGTCATGGTCTGGACGAAGGGATCTAATTCTTGTGCATTTCTGGCTCTTTCCTTGACATCTGTCTCACAGGAGCTCATCGCGGCCAGGTGAATTGTTTTCATGCTTCTACTAAGGGCATCAACCACCCTATTTTCCTTTCCCTTAATATGTTTGATTTCAAAATCAAACTCACTGAGGAGGGCCATCCACCTAACTTGTTTGGCATTGAGCTTTGGTTGGTCAAATAGATATCGAAATCCATAGTGGTCTATCATAAGTATAAATTTTCTTCCCATGAGGTAATGCCTCCACATTTTCAAGGCGTGCACTATGACAGCTAGCTCTAGATCACAGGTCACATAGTTGACTTCATGCTCATTCAATTTTCGGGATTCATAGCCAACCACACTTCCTCCTTGAAGAAGGACTCCTCCGAGCCCTTCCTTACAGGCATCTGTGCACATGAGGAAGTTAGCTTCAGGATCGACGATCTTCAACACGGGTGCATGGGTTAGTATATGTTCCAGGGTCTGAAATCTTTCTTCACATTTCTGTGTCCACATGAATTTTGTCCCCTTCTTATGGAGGGTAGTGATTGGACAACCAATCTTGGAGAATCCTTTTATAAATCTCCTATAGTATCCTGCTAATCCCATAAAGGATCTGATATCCAAAACATCCTTTGGGGTAGGCCATTCCATGATAGACCTGATTTTGTTAGGGTCTACTACTACTCCTTCTTTGGATAGAACATGACCTAAGTAATGTATTTGCTTCTGGAAGAATTCACATTTGTTGAATTTACAATAGAGCTGATGTTCTTGTAGCACTTGCAACACAAGCCTAAGATGCTCTTCATGCTCTTCTTCATTCTTGGAGTAAATTAATATATCGTCAATAAAAACCAACACAAATTTGTCGAGGAATTTGCTGAGTACATTGTTCATCAAGCACATGAAAGTGGCAGGGGCATTGGTTAACCCAAATGGTACTACCACAAACTCATAGTGACCATACCTCGTCCGGAAGGAAGTTTTATGGATGTCTTCACCCTTGATTCGGACTTGATGGTATCCCAACCTCAAGTCAATCTTTGAGAAAATAGACGTACCCCCTAATTCGTCGAACATGTCATCAATCATGGGCAAGGGGTACTTGTTCTTTATGATTACCTTATTGAGTTGTCTATAATCTATACATAGTCTAAGGGTACCGTCCTTCTTTTTCACAAATAGGACTGGTGCTCCCCATGGAGACACGTTGGGCCGGATATAGCCCTTATCCATCATTTCTCTTAATTGGAATTTGAGTTGAACTAACTCGGGTGTGCTCATCTGGTAGGGTGTCCTAGAACCGACACTGCTCCTAGTGCAAGTTCTATCGAGAAGTCTATGTCTCTTCTCAGAGGTAGACCTGGTACCTCTTCCGAAAACACATCTCTGTATTTTCTCAAGGTAGGGTGGTATTCGAGGCTTCGTTTGTCATCTTCAATAGTTTTCAACACTTGTATTGCATATAGGGGACATCCTTTTCGGCAATACTTTCTCATTTGCAGAGATGATATTTGTCTCACCGAAAGAGGTTTTTGGATCCCTTGAAGGGTTATCCTTTTCCCTTCTTTCCTTACACATTCTAATATTTTATGGTAATAGTCCAATCTAGCTTTATGGGCGGCTAGCCAGTCCATACCAATCAATAGATCATATGATCCTAGGGGTAATATGTTAAGGGTTTCTTGGGTGGGGAATTCACCCAACATTAATTGGTAGGTTGGTATGACCTCTGCTACCCTTCTTTTGGTGCCAGTGGCTAATTGTACTAACCATGGCTTGGTAGGTTTTTGTGGCTGTAGTTTACACTTATCAACAGCCTTAGGGGCTATATAACTCAAATTTGAACCAGGGTTAATCAAAATAGACAATAAATGGTTGGAAATAATACCTTCTATTTCCACCATTGAAGCTTGGTGGTCAGCTTGGTTATTATCCAAGGCTGCATAAATTTGCGGCACACTCTTGGACACATCATTGACGGTGGTAGCTTCCTGGATGTTATAAATTCTCCGACTATTCTGTTGTCGGTGTGGGCAGTCTCTCAGTAGATGTTCTTCTTCGCAACCCCAACATTTCAAAGGTTCTCTCTTTGGGTTATTAGTCTTCACTGGTATGGATCCAAAAGTTTTATTTCCACCCAAGGAGGGAAAATTATGCTGGTGTACACTCCGAGATGTGAAGCTCATTCTTGGGTTATTCTTATAGTTCTTAAATCCTGGGGATTTAATCACCTTCTTCTAAAATCTCAAACTATTCTTTTGTTTCCATCCTTCGTGAGGTTCTGTTCGATGTCCAAGCTGTTCATGACAATAGGTTTCCTTTCAGATAGTGCCTTCTAGGGTCTTTGGGTCATCAAATTCAATTATGTTATGATAGTCCTTAGGTAGTCCACTGATGAAGCATTGCACCTTTACCTTTTCTGCTTTTATGTAGGGTACACACCTCAACAACTCAAGGAATCTGTTGACATATTCCTTTATGGTGAGTTGCCCCAGCTTAAGTTCATAGAATTCTTTAGTCTTTTCGTCAAAATATTTTTCCGATAGATACTTCTTCCTGAAGTATTTCTCAAAACGTTCCCAAGATAGGTCCTCTTCGCGAACCCCTTTCACATTCTTAAGGTCTTCCCACCAAATGAAAGACTTTCTGTTCAAGTTGAAGGTGGCCAATCGAGCCTTCAAATTTTCTGAGAAGTCATGGACTCTGAAATACTTCTTTAGTCCAAGCAGCCAAGCCTCTGCTTCCTCTCCTTTCTTTATTTCACCATCGAAGGAGGGTGGTTTTTCCTTCCTGAATTCTTTGAATTTATGACCCTTGGAAATCTTTCGCTTCTTCTGTTTTCTTCGGGAATAAGAACTAGTTCTGCTGCTAGAAGAGCCCTCCGAACCGCCAACTTCCATCCTAGAGGAATCGTCCGTCGTTAGTCCTTCACCTCTGGGATGGACCTTTTTCGAGGTTCTCCTCTCAGTGTGGCCATGGATATGACCATGTTTATGTACCTTAGGTTCATGCTGCATTTGTCTTTGTAGGTTGGATAAGCTCTGCAGTAAAACTGCGTTAATTTCTATTTGCTTCTCTTGTTCTTTCATCATCCTCTCATTGTCATCCTTGCATCTTTGTAATTCGACCATGAGACTCCTCACAGTCTCGGCTATATCTAGAGGGGTCCCTATCGCCCTCCTTTCATTAGACTCTTCGTCTCTATTGTGGGAGCCTTCCCCCACCTCATGGCGAGTCACCATTCTATACATCTGTAATTTCCCCTGGTAGATCTTCTTCTTGTGTGCAAGAGAAAAAACGTTGGTTGTTAGTCAATGTTTATATTCATTTATAACCAGTACATAATTCATACTTTTCACATGCACACTCACAATAGGAGTTTTCATTCTTAACCTCGACTTGTGATTAAGAAGGTTAAGACAGGGGGGTTACTCCTTTTAGGAGTGTTTCGAACGGAGATTTTGCACAACTCATTCATGAGCCCAAGTAGGCCAAGTGTTGTAACCATGCTCTGATACCAATTTGTAACATACCCACTACGAGAACTAAGATTTTTCGACTTTTTCCTTCTTTTCACCGAGGAACAGAGTTCCCCGAATTCCTATGGGGCCTGATGCAGTTCCTACCATCCCTTATCCTTACCCATGTGATCATGGGTCATGACCATAGGCCTTACCGAAGAGGTACTTTCGTCTTTCGCGATACGGGAAATTGCACTGGATGCGATCCCTTTCTCTCTTGTCTCTCAAAGTGTCGAAATCTGAAGGGGACCAATAGTTTGTCATAACTAAAAATTTCCTTGGATTTAAAAACATGGCACTCCACCTTTCAAGGTTTACTTCCTCAATATTTCAGGATGTGCGACGACAAGAGGTCTCGCACCTAGGTTTCCTGGGAGCCGAAACTCCGAAACACCAAACTCTAACATGCTCCACTATTTCGGGGTTTCCTCCATCGGGATTTCGAGATGTGTGACAACAAGAGGTATCGCACCTGGGTTTCTTGGGAGTTGAAATACTGAAGTATAATAACTTCTCCACACCCTATTTTTCGGGACTTTGTAAGTCGGGATTTTGAGACTTGCGAGTACAAGGGAAACTTACCCTTAGGTCTTCTGGGTTTCGAAAAGACAAAATGCCAAATCAAATCACACTATGCCAATTCGGGATTCCGCAAGTCGGGTTTTGCATATCGGAACTTCGGGATACAAGAGGTCGAAGCTTCACGCTCCTCGACTACTCGAATGCTGAAAAGCCGATACACCCACTCATCATACACTTGACCAAATTTGGGGTTTCGCAGTTTGGGATTTCACAACTAGTGGGTACAAGGGAACTTATCCTTGAATATCTTGGTTCTCGAAATACCAAACATCAATACTTACCCATGCTGGTCCAATTTGGGGTTTCACGAATCGAAGTTTCACGACATGCGCAGACAAGAGGTCTCGCACCTAGACCTTTTGGGAGCCGAAATTCTGAAATACAAACTCTTAAACCTGCACATATATTTTGGGATTTCACCCATCGAAATTTTGCGGGTCGGGGATTCGGGACTTGCAAGTACAAGGGACTCGCCTATAGATATCCCAAGTAATGAAACTCCGAGATCTTATATCTTCTCCATACTAGTTCATTTCGAGGTTTCGCTAATAAGGATTTTGGGACTGGTGAGTACAAGGGAACTTACCCTTAGGTGTCCCTGGTACCGAAACGTCGAAGCATCAAAACTAATCACACTATACTCATTTCAGGGTTTCGCAAGTCGAGATTTCGTGTTTGGTGAATACAAGGAAGCTGACCCTTAGGTTTCCCAGTTGTCGAAACACCGAAATACCAAGCTCTAAGAGACCCACTCTCTCTCATGCAGGGTTTTCAAACTTAGGCCTTAAAGTCCTTCATCGGGTTCCTGGGAGGATTTTCACCAGGTTTTATGACCAGACTGAGAGGTCTTATTAAATCCTTGAACTATTAACATCTGTGATAGATAAAAAGTAAATTCAGGATTTTACCAAGGTGATAGTCCTTTCAAGGAACTTACCCCGACTCTGGAATGTAAGGGAACGATTTCGAAAGGGTGTCCATGTGAGGAATTCTATCCAGAGCAACAAGAGAGACAAATAAGGGAAACAACCTCCCGAGAACAGACTTAAAAACTGGATTCATTCAAATACATATATCTATATATAAATAAGTCGAATGTGGTCATTCCAACATAAGCATGCAACCACCATTCCGATCAAAACACCATGCAGACATTTCTACANTGATTGGACAACCAATCTTGGAGAATCCTTTTATAAATCTCCTATAGTATCCTGCTAATCCCATAAAGGATATGATATCCAAAACATCCTTTGGGGTAGGCCATTCCATGATAGAACTGATTTTGTTAGGGTCTACTACTACTCCTTCTTCGGATAGAACATGGCCTAAGTAATGTATTTGCTTCTGGAAGAATTCACATTTGTTGAATTTACAATAGAGCTGATGTTCTCGTAGCACTTGCAACACAAGCCTAAGATGTTCTTCATGCTCTTCTTCATTCTTGGAGTAAATTAATATATCGTCAATAAAAACCAACACGAATTTGTCGAGGAATTTGCTGAGTACATTGTTCATCAAGCACATGAAAGTGGCAGGGGCATTGGTTAACCCAAATGGTACTACCACAAACTCATAGTGACCATACCTCGTCCGGAAGGAAGTTTTATGGATGTCTTCACCCTTGATTCGGACTTGATGGTATCCCAACCTCAAGTCAATCTTTGAGAAAATAGACGCACCCCCTAATTGGTCGAACATGTCATCAATCATGGGCAAGGGGTACTTGTTATTTATGATTACCTTATTGAGTTGTCTATAATCTATACACAGTCTAAGGGTACCGTCCTTCTTTTTCACAAATAGGACTGGTGCTCCCCATGGAGACACGTTGGGCCGGATATAGCACTTATCCATCATTTCTCTTAATTGCAATTTGAGTTGAACTAACTCGGGTGTGCTCATCTGGTAGGGTGTCCTAGAACCGACACCGCTCCTAGTGCAAGTTCTATCGAGAAGTCTATGTCTCTTCTCAGAGGTAGACCTGGTACCTCTTCCGAAAACACATCTCTGTATTTTCTCAAGGTAGGGTGGTCTTCGAGGCTTCGTTTGTCATCTTCAATAGTTTTCAACACTTGTATTGCATATAGGGGACATCCTTTTCGGCAATACTTTCTCATTTGCAGAGATGATATTTGTCTCACCGAGAGAGGTTTTTGGATCCCTTGAAGGGTTATCCTTTTCCCTTCTTTCCTTACACATTCTAAGGTTTTATGGTAATAGTCCAATCTGGCTTTATGGGCGGCTAGCCAGTCCATACCAATCAATAGATCATATGATCCTAGGGGTAATATGTTAAGGGTTTCTTGGGTGGGTAATTCACCCAACATTAATTGGTAGGTTGGTATGACCTCTGCTACCCTTCTTTTGGTGCCAGTGGCTAATTGTACTAACCATGGCTTGGTAGGTTTTTGTGGCTGTAGTTTACACTTATCAACAGCCTTAGGGGCTATATAACTCAAATTTGAACCAGGGTTAATCAAAATAGACAATAAATGGTTGGAAATAATACCTTCTATTTCCACCATTGAAGCTTGGTGGTCAGCTTGGTTATTATCCAAGGCTGCATAAATTTGCGGCACACTCTTGGACACATCATTGACGGTGGTAGCTTCCTGGATGTTATAAATTCTCCGACTATTCTGTTGTCGGTGTGGGCAGTCTCTCAGTAGATGTTCTTCTTCGCAACCCCAACATTTCAAAGGTTCTCTCTTTGGGTTATTAGTCTTCACTGGTATGGATCCAAAAGTTTTATTTCCACCCAAGGAGGGAAAATTATGCTGGTGTACACTCCGAGATGTGAAGCTCATTCTTGGGTTATTCTTATAGTTCTTAAATCCTGGGGATTTAATCACCTTCTTCTAAAATCTCAAACTATTCTTTTGTTTCCATCCTTCGTGAGGTTCTGTTCGATGTCCAAGCTGTTCATGACAATAGGTTTCCTTTCAGATAGTGCCTTCTAGGGTCTTTGGGTCATCAAATTCAATTATGTTATGATAGTCCTTAGGTAGTCCACTGATGAAGCATTGCACCTTTACCTTTTCTGCTTTTATGTAGGGTACACACCTCAACAACTCAAGGAATCTGTTGACATATTCCTTTATGGTGAGTTGCCCCAGCTTAAGTTCATAGAATTCTTTAGTCTTTTCGTCAAAATATTTTTCCGATAGATACTTCTTCCTGAAGTATTTCTCAAAACGTTCCCAAGATAGGTCCTCTTCGCGAACCCCTTTCACATTCTTAAGGTCTTCCCACCAAATGAAAGACTTTCTGTTCAAGTTGAAGGTGGCCAATCGAGCCTTCAAATTTTCTGAGAAGTCATGGACTCTGAAATACTTCTTTAGTCCAAGCAGCCAAGCCTCTGCTTCCTCTCCTTTCTTTATTTCACCATCGAAGGAGGGTGGTTTTTCCTTCCTGAATTCTTTGAATTTATGACCCTTGGAAATCTTTCGCTTCTTCTGTTTTCTTCGGGAATAAGAACTAGTTCTGCTGCTAGAAGAGCCCTCCGAACCGCCAACTTCCATCCTAGAGGAATCGTCCGTCGTTAGTCCTTCACCTCTGGGATGGACCTTTTTCGAGGTTCTCCTCTCAGTGTGGCCATGGATATGACCATGTTTATGTACCTTAGGTTCATGCTGCATTTGTCTTTGTAGGTTGGATAAGCTCTGCAGTAAAACTGCGTTAATTTCTATTTGCTTCTCTTGTTCTTTCATCATCCTCTCATTGTCATCCTTGCATCTTTGTAATTCGACCATGAGACTCCTCACAGTCTCGGCTATATCTAGAGGGGTCCCTATCGCCCTCCTTTCATTAGACTCTTCGTCTCTATTGTGGGAGCCTTCCCCCACCTCATGGCGAGTCACCATTCTATACATCTGTAATTTCCCCTGGTAGATCTTCTTCTTGTGTGCAAGAGAAAAAACGTTGGTTGTTAGTCAATGTTTATATTCATTTATAACCAGTACATAATTCATACTTTTCACATGCACACTCACAATAGGAGTTTTCATTCTTAACCTCGACTTGTGATTAAGAAGGTTAAGACAGGGGGGTTACTCCTTTTAGGAGTGTTTCGAACGGAGATTTTGCACAACTCATTCATGAGCCCAAGTAGGCCAAGTGTTGTAACCATGCTCTGATACCAATTTGTAACATACCCACTACGAGAACTAAGATTTTTCGACTTTTTCCTTCTTTTCACCGAGGAACAGAGTTCCCCGAATTCCTATGGGGCCTGATGCAGTTCCTACCATCCCTTATCCTTACCCATGTGATCATGGGTCATGACCATAGGCCTTACCGAAGAGGTACTTTCGTCTTTCGCGATACGGGAAATTGCACTGGATGCGATCCCTTTCTCTCTTGTCTCTCAAAGTGTCGAAATCTGAAGGGGACCAATAGTTTGTCATAACTAAAAATTTCCTTGGATTTAAAAACATGGCACTCCACCTTTCAAGGTTTACTTCCTCAATATTTCAGGATGTGCGACGACAAGAGGTCTCGCACCTAGGTTTCCTGGGAGCCGAAACTCCGAAACACCAAACTCTAACATGCTCCACTATTTCGGGGTTTCCTCCATCGGGATTTCGAGATGTGTGACAACAAGAGGTATCGCACCTGGGTTTCTTGGGAGTTGAAATACTGAAGTATAATAACTTCTCCACACCCTATTTTTCGGGACTTTGTAAGTCGGGATTTTGAGACTTGCGAGTACAAGGGAAACTTACCCTTAGGTCTTCTGGGTTTCGAAAAGACAAAATGCCAAATCAAATCACACTATGCCAATTCGGGATTCCGCAAGTCGGGTTTTGCATATCGGAACTTCGGGATACAAGAGGTCGAAGCTTCACGCTCCTCGACTACTCGAATGCTGAAAAGCCGATACACCCACTCATCATACACTTGACCAAATTTGGGGTTTCGCAGTTTGGGATTTCACAACTAGTGGGTACAAGGGAACTTATCCTTGAATATCTTGGTTCTCGAAATACCAAACATCAATACTTACCCATGCTGGTCCAATTTGGGGTTTCACGAATCGAAGTTTCACGACATGCGCAGACAAGAGGTCTCGCACCTAGACCTTTTGGGAGCCGAAATTCTGAAATACAAACTCTTAAACCTGCACATATATTTTGGGATTTCACCCATCGAAATTTTGCGGGTCGGGGATTCGGGACTTGCAAGTACAAGGGACTCGCCTATAGATATCCCAAGTAATGAAACTCCGAGATCTTATATCTTCTCCATACTAGTTCATTTCGAGGTTTCGCTAATAAGGATTTTGGGACTGGTGAGTACAAGGGAACTTACCCTTAGGTGTCCCTGGTACCGAAACGTCGAAGCATCAAAACTAATCACACTATACTCATTTCAGGGTTTCGCAAGTCGAGATTTCGTGTTTGGTGAATACAAGGAAGCTGACCCTTAGGTTTCCCAGTTGTCGAAACACCGAAATACCAAGCTCTAAGAGACCCACTCTCTCTCATGCAGGGTTTTCAAACTTAGGCCTTAAAGTCCTTCATCGGGTTCCTGGGAGGATTTTCACCAGGTTTTATGACCAGACTGAGAGGTCTTATTAAATCCTTGAACTATTAACATCTGTGATAGATAAAAAGTAAATTCAGGATTTTACCAAGGTGATAGTCCTTTCAAGGAACTTACCCCGACTCTGGAATGTAAGGGAACGATTTCGAAAGGGTGTCCATGTGAGGAATTCTATCCAGAGCAACAAGAGAGACAAATAAGGGAAACAACCTCCCGAGAACAGACTTAAAAACTGGATTCATTCAAATACATATATCTATATATAAATAAGTCGAATGTGGTCATTCCAACATAAGCATGCAACCACCATTCCGATCAAAACACCATGCAGACATTTCTACACATAAACCATTTATAAGTGTTGAAACCATGAGCATACATTCCAAGATATTTAAATTCAAGATAAAAGATATAACACTTATCAAAAAAGCACCGGGTTTGATGCAACTACTGAGAGGGGTGCTCATTTCCACCCAAACGTAGGCTCAACGACTCCAAATGGATTTACCACTAGCCAACCCCGAGCTAGACCAAGATGCTTGAGACTCTCTGTCTTTGATCTTCAGCGATCGAGAACAAACGTTACTCTCCTTCTTCTCTTCTATCGTTCACTCCATATTTTTTGTTCCAGAGTTCTTTCGATCTCTTTTCTGTGATCCCTCCCTCACGTTCCCCCCCTCCTCCACACCTTTTACCTACCTTTTCTTTTTCGGCGAGGTTGCGTGTGGCACGAATTTCCCCGTGGTGGTCAGGTCTAAGGCCTCCATGGATGGACGGTTCACCCCCATCCCTCATTAACTCATGAGGAGCCTCTTCACCCAACAACCTGGCGAGTAATTCATTTTAGGGCCAATGAACCGCTCTTGGTTCTATGGGCCAGTGAAGACCAAATACGGTATTTGTTTTAGTGGAAGTTAGCGCCACCATTCCAGGTGCCTTCCACCACCTTTCTTTAGCCATCGTGGTCTCTTTTTCAACACATCCCCCTCCCAGCAGTCCTGCAACGTATATATATATATAATGTTAATTTACATTCGTCGACCTTGTATACTAAGGTCCATTCAGAATCACACATTCACATCTTTGAGTTTTCCACAGTTCTTGGCCAGCATAATTATTTTTACAGACTGGGAGAAACAGGGTGTTACAATAGCAGAAACATACTCTAAGGTAATTAATATCCTTGTCCTTGTCCAAATCCTTTTCCAAAAGACTTAAATCATCCACTATACTCTATTAAAGTCATTCATCAACCTAAAAAAAAATTGTGGGATACTTTTTGAGCTTGACTTGGTCTGGTTTTATGTGGAGCTCCTACTAGTGGAATATCCCCTTATGTAACATTTTGCAGTTACCCTTTGTAATATCCTCTATGAAATTGTTTCTCTCTTCTGGGTCTGAGCTCGGTCCTACCCCTGCTTCCTATCCCCTTTTCTTCAAGAGCTTCGCAGGTAGAAGGTAGTACATCCTCGACTTGTGTGGATTGTGTTTCACTCCTAGCCATGACAATAATTCCTTTTCAAAGGCCTCCTCATCTAGATAAAATGACATCATCCGGGAGTGAAAGTATTCAGATTTGACATGCCTTGGCCAAAAAAAGGTATGGTGGTGATTCAACCTGAATGTAATATTCCTCGTGTTTAGGCTGAGCATCTCCTGTGGTACGTGCAACCTCTGAGTTGCGTCTAGTAGTTGGTTGTACCACTTCAAGAATGCTACATTGTTAAATGTTGTGTTCTCTAAGTCCAACCTTGAGTACTAAGGCTCAAACATATTTGATAATTGTCCTTTATCACGTAGTGATAGTGGTCTTCCTGAAGGTGGCATCAACTTCATCATCATGAATGCAACAGGTATGTATCCATAGGTGTAGGTTTCACCCTTCTCCTGAGCCTCCTCACATGCTACTAGGAGTTATTATAGTAGATAGATACACCAATTGAATACCGCTCCATTGGCACACAAATCCGCTACTCACAGGGAATACAATGTGCACTTGCCATTGTAATATGACCACATTATCTTGTTATAAATCACATAGAAAGTTGTCTTGACCGTCTCTGGTAAAATGGGGTCAATCTTGGTTGTGCACCCTCCTCTTTGTGTATGAAATATTTCATATAGGCCGGGTTCTCCCTTTTTCTTCCCATGTTTACTGGGGCCTTGGAACCATTTTGATACATCCTTGCCTTCGATGGATAGGCCCATGAGTTGATGGATATCCTATGCATGAATTGGATATCGTCGATCAATCCATAGGATCCTCTCATGCATCCGACTGATAAGGAATTTGGTACACCACACAACCTCACCAGTAGTGCTGAAAACTGGCAAGTCTCGAAGATTCATAATGTTGGAGTTGAAGAGGTTGATAAAATTCAGCTTTGACATGAACTACATCCATCCCATCTCATCTGGANAATTCACCCAACATTAATTGGTAGGTTGGTATGACCTCTGCTACCCTTCTTTTGGTGCCAGTGGCTAATTGTACTAACCATGGCTTGGTAGGTTTTTGTGGCTGTAGTTTACACTTATCAACAGCCTTAGGGGCTATATAACTCAAATTTGAACCAGGGTTAATCAAAATAGACAATAAATGGTTGGAAATAATACCTTCTATTTCCACCATTGAAGCTTGGTGGTCAGCTTGGTTATTATCCAAGGCTGCATAAATTTGCGGCACACTCTTGGACACATCATTGACGGTGGTAGCTTCCTGGATGTTATAAATTCTCCGACTATTCTGTTGTCGGTGTGGGCAGTCTCTCAGTAGATGTTCTTCTTCGCAACCCCAACATTTCAAAGGTTCTCTCTTTGGGTTATTAGTCTTCACTGGTATGGATCCAAAAGTTTTATTTCCACCCAAGGAGGGAAAATTATGCTGGTGTACACTCCGAGATGTGAAGCTCATTCTTGGGTTATTCTTATAGTTCTTAAATCCTGGGGATTTAATCACCTTCTTCTAAAATCTCAAACTATTCTTTTGTTTCCATCCTTCGTGAGGTTCTGTTCGATGTCCAAGCTGTTCATGACAATAGGTTTCCTTTCAGATAGTGCCTTCTAGGGTCTTTGGGTCATCAAATTCAATTATGTTATGATAGTCCTTAGGTAGTCCACTGATGAAGCATTGCACCTTTACCTTTTCTGCTTTTATGTAGGGTACACACCTCAACAACTCAAGGAATCTGTTGACATATTCCTTTATGGTGAGTTGCCCCAGCTTAAGTTCATAGAATTCTTTAGTCTTTTCGTCAAAATATTTTTCCGATAGATACTTCTTCCTGAAGTATTTCTCAAAACGTTCCCAAGATAGGTCCTCTTCGCGAACCCCTTTCACATTCTTAAGGTCTTCCCACCAAATGAAAGACTTTCTGTTCAAGTTGAAGGTGGCCAATCGAGCCTTCAAATTTTCTGAGAAGTCATGGACTCTGAAATACTTCTTTAGTCCAAGCAGCCAAGCCTCTGCTTCCTCTCCTTTCTTTATTTCACCATCGAAGGAGGGTGGTTTTTCCTTCCTGAATTCTTTGAATTTATGACCCTTGGAAATCTTTCGCTTCTTCTGTTTTCTTCGGGAATAAGAACTAGTTCTGCTGCTAGAAGAGCCCTCCGAACCGCCAACTTCCATCCTAGAGGAATCGTCCGTCGTTAGTCCTTCACCTCTGGGATGGACCTTTTTCGAGGTTCTCCTCTCAGTGTGGCCATGGATATGACCATGTTTATGTACCTTAGGTTCATGCTGCATTTGTCTTTGTAGGTTGGATAAGCTCTGCAGTAAAACTGCGTTAATTTCTATTTGCTTCTCTTGTTCTTTCATCATCCTCTCATTGTCATCCTTGCATCTTTGTAATTCGACCATGAGACTCCTCACAGTCTCGGCTATATCTAGAGGGGTCCCTATCGCCCTCCTTTCATTAGACTCTTCGTCTCTATTGTGGGAGCCTTCCCCCACCTCATGGCGAGTCACCATTCTATACATCTGTAATTTCCCCTGGTAGATCTTCTTCTTGTGTGCAAGAGAAAAAACGTTGGTTGTTAGTCAATGTTTATATTCATTTATAACCAGTACATAATTCATACTTTTCACATGCACACTCACAATAGGAGTTTTCATTCTTAACCTCGACTTGTGATTAAGAAGGTTAAGACAGGGGGGTTACTCCTTTTAGGAGTGTTTCGAACGGAGATTTTGCACAACTCATTCATGAGCCCAAGTAGGCCAAGTGTTGTAACCATGCTCTGATACCAATTTGTAACATACCCACTACGAGAACTAAGATTTTTCGACTTTTTCCTTCTTTTCACCGAGGAACAGAGTTCCCCGAATTCCTATGGGGCCTGATGCAGTTCCTACCATCCCTTATCCTTACCCATGTGATCATGGGTCATGACCATAGGCCTTACCGAAGAGGTACTTTCGTCTTTCGCGATACGGGAAATTGCACTGGATGCGATCCCTTTCTCTCTTGTCTCTCAAAGTGTCGAAATCTGAAGGGGACCAATAGTTTGTCATAACTAAAAATTTCCTTGGATTTAAAAACATGGCACTCCACCTTTCAAGGTTTACTTCCTCAATATTTCAGGATGTGCGACGACAAGAGGTCTCGCACCTAGGTTTCCTGGGAGCCGAAACTCCGAAACACCAAACTCTAACATGCTCCACTATTTCGGGGTTTCCTCCATCGGGATTTCGAGATGTGTGACAACAAGAGGTATCGCACCTGGGTTTCTTGGGAGTTGAAATACTGAAGTATAATAACTTCTCCACACCCTATTTTTCGGGACTTTGTAAGTCGGGATTTTGAGACTTGCGAGTACAAGGGAAACTTACCCTTAGGTCTTCTGGGTTTCGAAAAGACAAAATGCCAAATCAAATCACACTATGCCAATTCGGGATTCCGCAAGTCGGGTTTTGCATATCGGAACTTCGGGATACAAGAGGTCGAAGCTTCACGCTCCTCGACTACTCGAATGCTGAAAAGCCGATACACCCACTCATCATACACTTGACCAAATTTGGGGTTTCGCAGTTTGGGATTTCACAACTAGTGGGTACAAGGGAACTTATCCTTGAATATCTTGGTTCTCGAAATACCAAACATCAATACTTACCCATGCTGGTCCAATTTGGGGTTTCACGAATCGAAGTTTCACGACATGCGCAGACAAGAGGTCTCGCACCTAGACCTTTTGGGAGCCGAAATTCTGAAATACAAACTCTTAAACCTGCACATATATTTTGGGATTTCACCCATCGAAATTTTGCGGGTCGGGGATTCGGGACTTGCAAGTACAAGGGACTCGCCTATAGATATCCCAAGTAATGAAACTCCGAGATCTTATATCTTCTCCATACTAGTTCATTTCGAGGTTTCGCTAATAAGGATTTTGGGACTGGTGAGTACAAGGGAACTTACCCTTAGGTGTCCCTGGTACCGAAACGTCGAAGCATCAAAACTAATCACACTATACTCATTTCAGGGTTTCGCAAGTCGAGATTTCGTGTTTGGTGAATACAAGGAAGCTGACCCTTAGGTTTCCCAGTTGTCGAAACACCGAAATACCAAGCTCTAAGAGACCCACTCTCTCTCATGCAGGGTTTTCAAACTTAGGCCTTAAAGTCCTTCATCGGGTTCCTGGGAGGATTTTCACCAGGTTTTATGACCAGACTGAGAGGTCTTATTAAATCCTTGAACTATTAACATCTGTGATAGATAAAAAGTAAATTCAGGATTTTACCAAGGTGATAGTCCTTTCAAGGAACTTACCCCGACTCTGGAATGTAAGGGAACGATTTCGAAAGGGTGTCCATGTGAGGAATTCTATCCAGAGCAACAAGAGAGACAAATAAGGGAAACAACCTCCCGAGAACAGACTTAAAAACTGGATTCATTCAAATACATATATCTATATATAAATAAGTCGAATGTGGTCATTCCAACATAAGCATGCAACCACCATTCCGATCAAAACACCATGCAGACATTTCTACAAATAAACCATTTATAAGTGTTGAAACCATGAGCATACATTCCAAGATATTTAAATTCAAGATAAAAGATATAACACTTATCAAAAAAGCACCGGGTTTGATGCAACTACTCAGAGGGGTGCTCATTTCCACCCAATCGTAGGGTCAACGACTCCAAATGGATTTACCACTAGCCAACCCCGAGCTAGACCAAGATGCTTGAGACTCTCTGTCTCTGATCTTCAACGATCGAGAACAAACGTTACTCTCCTTCTTCTCTTCTATCGTTCACTCCATATTTTTTGTTCCAGAGTTCTTTCGATCTCTTTTCTGTGATCTCTCCCTCACGTTCCCCCCCTCCTCCACACCTTTTACCTGCCTTTTCTTTTTCGGCGAGGTTGCGTGTGGCACGAATTTCCCCGCGATGGTCAGGTCTAAGGCCTCCATGGATGGACGGTTCACCCCCATCCCTCATTAACTTATGAAGAGCCTCTTCACCCAACAACCTGGCGAGTAATTCATTTTAGGGCCAATGAGCCGCTCTTGGTTCTATGGGCCAGTGAAGACCAAATACGGTATTTGTTTTAGTGGAAGTTAG
>JZKD02S0244628.1:0-21204 GCA_000966675.3 Picea glauca
AAGTGGGTTAACCCTAAAATAAGGAAAGTGGGCAAAGTGACCTAGAAGATGTTTTTAAGGAAGCTACTTGGAGAGTATAAATAAGAGGCAAGACTCTCTCATTTTAGATACACTTGATAATATTGAATAACTATAGGTGTATAAGGTAACCAAAGGAAATCTAAGTCGAATTTATGAGGGAAGGTGAATAAAAGAAGGCCGGAATTCAAGGAAGGATAAATTATTTTGATGATGCTTTCTAAGGTATGTTATTTACAGGTCATCTCACCATTTTTGTAATAATTTTTTTTATAGAACTATTCAGACCGTGAAGTTACTATACCATTGAGTAAACATATCCAAGTATCTGTGGTAAAAAATTCCACTTGTGGGTTGTTGTATTTTTGGAGTTACACTCCGTGGAAAATAGGGTTTGTGGCTAGTCCTGAAAGTAGTCTAAAACAGGTGTTTTGGGTAAAAACGTCATAACTTCTTCATAATAGATCCAAATTAAGTAAGATAAAATGTGTTGGTTAGAGTATAGTCTTTATTATGTTTTTTAATAGTTCATATCGATTCAACAAATATTCTGTGCGGAGCATGCTCTACAAGGTCGCTCTCTAGAATAAGCCAAAATTCAAAAAGGTATGCCATTTTTTCTATAACTCCTTTTCTAAGAGGTTCCAAGTAGTGACATCTGGAGGAATTGAATAAAACAAACTAAAGAACATTGTGTATCAATTTCAGATCTTTATTCATTATAGGTACAAAGCTATGATTATTTCAATTTAGGGTTGTTGACTAATCCAAAACTAGTCATGTGAGACTAAAGAAAAGTTTGATGAAAATGCTAGTCTCTTGTTGTTAAAGTTAAGGAAGGTTTGCAGGTATGTGATCATATACACAAGGTCTATTACAGAGTTACAAATCATATTTGGATGATGAAATTGATGAGGGCCTTTGGTTGAGGTACATGTCGGGACTCGGGTACATGGTTGAGACAAGTAGTTGATGAGTTTGCACATACATGAGGTGTATAGTTGATGATGTTGATACATATTAATGAGTAGTTGATACATGCTTGGTACATACTTGGTACATGTATGGAGGCACTTGTTAGTAGTATTGTTGACACATGGTTTATGGATGTTGTAGCATACTTGTATTATTAGAAACACATATTGATCTTGGTGATGATTATGAGTTGTTGTGTTATACTTGGTTGATGCACATCTTTGAGAGTTGTATTGGTGATTGATCTTGTTGAGTAGATCTGTTTTGGTTGATAAAATTGATGAGACAAATTTTTGTGATAGGTTGTTTGGACAAGTTGTTGTGATAGGTTATTTGTACAGGTTTGGTGCATGGTTGATGCACTTGTTCATGGTATAGGTTGAGGTACAGGTTGGTGCATGGTTGATGCACTTGTTTATGGTACAGGTTGATTATAGGTTGGTTGCTACAGGTTGGTGCATGGTTGATGCACTTGTTTATGGTACAGGTTGATGCATGGTTCAGGTTATTGGTACAGGTTTACAATAGTATATCTCACAGTGATAGTGTGACAGTGGTTCCATCATTCTACTTATATGTCAGGGAAGTTTTACGGGGCAATGACAGGTGGTTGTATCCACCTTCCATTTGTTGCCGAAGAACATAGGGGATTGTAGCCAGATAATTAGGGAGTTGGAGCTTCCCTCAGTTTGTAGCCTAAGAAACTAGGAGGTTGGAGTCTCCTTCCAGTTGCAGTTGGAAAACAAAGGAAGTTGGTGCTTCCAATGAATGTAATTCTTCAAGACATATAAGAAAAAACATTCTGTGGTTTTCTCCCGCTTTGGGTTTCCACGTAAAACACTGGTGTACTATGTATGTGTATGATTGTTCATTTGTTCATTGCTTATTTACTCTGCAGTTATTGGATGATAATGCTACATTGATATAACACTTGGATTATATGCTTAAAAAGGATTAAATTGCTCTATTACTAATTCACCTCCCCTCTCAGTAATCCAACACCACCTAGTGGCACTAACATCCCCGATCATAGGCCAAGGATATCCTTAGGAGGCCATATGTGCTTGCTCGAGGCATCCTTCTTGGCCCTGGATGGATAGAATCTTCCTTTAGGGACTAAGGCTCGTGTTTTCTCCCCTAACCATGTCCAAGGCCCAAAGAACCATGTTTAAAGTGATATTATTGTCATCGGATGCCTAAAATTTTCTTTAGGACCTAAGGCTATGGTTTCCTCCCCAAACCATGTTCAAGGCACCATGACATAAATATAGTGCTAAAATCCTTCCAATAGACCCCATATCCCCTCTTAAAGACCAAATACTCTAGAGAAAGGTCTTATGTGATGGTCCAAGTTCTTGTTCATGTCCCTTCAACCTTAGAAGCTACCTTTAGGGATTGAGGCCTAGGTTTTCTCCCACAACCATGGTGAAGGAAATTAGACTCATACCTAGAGATCAAAACCTTCTAATGGTGCCCATATCCAAAATAAGAGGGATCTGATACTGTCAAGACAATACCCGTGGTGGTTTGAATTATTTTTCTTGGAGTTGGATCCCTAGAACCTTACTTTAGGTCCTAAGGATCAAATTTCCTCCATTAATGATGTATAATTACCCATGATCTATATGCGGTGCTCAAAACCTTCTAATGGTGTCCATATTACAACTCAAAAGACAAATATCCCACAGAGATATTATATGTGGTGGTTTGAGGACTCATCGATGGCTCTTAAACCCTTAAAGCTACTTTTTAGGCCTAATGAGCAAGTTTTATCACTTGAACTTGGTCCAAGTCTTTTTAGAACATAATCAATTCCTTACTATATCAAAGAGAATTTTTTGAAAGTAATTTTTTTAAAACAATTCCTATCAAATTCTTGTATTATTTTTGAATAATTTTTGTCACAATGAAGTTTTTCTGAAACAAAATATTTTGAAGATCAAAGGTTTTTTAAAATTTTCTTTAAAATCTACTTTTTATGAAAAATTTATTTTAAAAGCATTTTGGTTTATTGAACAATCTTTTACAATATGATTATAAAATCAATTTTTTTTTTCTTTTAAAAAATGTTTTTTTGAGTTATAATATTTGAGGTTTGAAATTTTATTTCGTGTTATAAAATGTTGAATTTTTTAAAAACCTTTACAGATTGAATAATCATAGTCAACAAAATTTTGTGCAAGCAAAAATATGATCGTACTCGGGATGAAACTCGTCATAATGAACAAGCGAAAGTGCGTTATTGGAGAAATAAACGAGAACGTGAAAATATTGAAGGAAGAAACAATGATGATGTAAAACAAGATTTGCATCCTGATTCTCAACAAGAAGTCCAACCAGGTATGCATAAATATTGTCTAGATTAAGTTTAGAATTCAAATTTAAATTATTTTTAATATAATTGAATGTAATTTGAATCTAATATTTTTCAAAAAACAAAAATAGATTTGCTTCATAACATCGATGAAGTCGTTGAAACTGAAATTGAAGCAAAAGTCGAATCACCTACATGTATGTACATAAATGTAGATAATACAAGATTCAAACACTTGTAGAGTTTAATTATTTTATGCTCTGGTTTAGTTTTTTAATATAAGTTAAATTGAAATATGTAGCAGATATTAACGTTGATGATGAAATGTTAAAAAATGTTGATACTTACAAATTTGGGGAGAAAAAATCTGACCATATTATAAGATATTGTGTTAAAAATATGTATAATACTTTTTTCAAAGATGAATCCATAGCAACACAAGCTCAACTTTTGAGAGGTCTAATAAGGTCGAAAAAAATAAAAGAAGCTACATCATTATTGGGTATTCAAAATTCGACAAAAGATAAAAAGGGGAAACAAAATGTCTTTGATAATATAACTAGTGCGCATTGAAATATTTTGGAAAGTCTTGAAAAAAATATGTCAGTGTTTCACGTAGAGTAATACAAACAATGATTGTTCCATCTAGCAATATAAAATATCGTTTGACACAACACATGGAAAAAATGATGGGAACCTCAAGAAAAACATTGTACACACATAGACAATTCCAATTACAAATAGATGCAAATGATGAACTTACTTGTTGGACAGTTATTTCTAGACAACCCTACAAAGATAGACTTGAAGAAAATGTTAAAGAATTTGCCTATAATTATTGGTTGACAAAATCTCGTGTTTCACCACATACAAGGGATGTGTTGCAATGAAGAATAGGACGAGGTGAATATGAATAACATGCAAAACATATATTTACAATGACACAAATAAAATTGTTCAACAAGTTCAAAGAAAATCACAAAGAAGTTAAAATTTCCATCAATACATTTGTGCAACAAAAACCATGGTTTGTTAGACCCATCATTGTTCATGACACTTGTTGTTGTCGTTATCATGTGGAATTTGAGTTATATTACGACACTTTTATTGATTTTGGTAAAACTTTCTGGGCAATTTCACCTCCTTCTTCAATCCGTGGTTTTATATGCCAAATTCTATGTGAAAGAGAAGGTGATGAATTATTTTACCAAAAAAAATGTGTTGGTGGAAAAAAATGTGATTGTTGTGGAAATCTAATTTTATTTCACTCCAAGTATCCTATTGATATGAATGATCAATATTTGTCTGATATAATAGTCAAATAGAAGAGATATGAATATATCAATAGCACTACTACAAATTCTTCAAATGTTGTTTCCAAAAGGATTGATTTGAAAGTGGATACAATCTGTGTGAAAGATTTTTTGAAGAAGTTTGAGAAAGAAGTTTATAAATACACCAATCATTCACATAGAGATCGATGACAAGACCTAAAATTCAAACAATCTCTTGAAGTGTTTCCACCAGGGATGATTTTATCTTTAGTTGATTTTGCAAAGAATAACAAATTGACTGCACAAAAAGAAATACAAAGTGAATATTATCATTCTGATTAAGTCTTTATATTTGTCCATGTTCTATATGGACATGCTCAACAAAGTGTTGATAACATAGAAAGAACCAATGATAATCGATGTGTTATTATAGAATAACACTTTTATATAAGTGATGATCGAACAAACGATACACATTATGTACAACATTTCTTTGATAAATTTTATGACTCATTGAAAAACCATTGGATTAGATTCGATCAACATTAGATAATGTCAAATGGATTTTCAGTTCAATTCAATTTTTCATTATCATTCTATTGGTTTTGTCGTCATCACAAGAAATCAAACATTACACATTGTTGGAATTTATTTAAGAATGATCATGGAAAAGGAGAGCATGACAGTACAGGGGCATGTGTAGCTTCGAAGGTATTGTTATAGCAAGATTTACCTCACCCTATGCAAAATTGCATAGAAGGTCATTTTCCATTTCCCTATGCAGACTTGAAGTCCCTTTCTGCAAACACCAGAGCTAAAAACAATATTTTTCCACATATATGCACCCTACCTATAGTACAACATGCGTATATGTAGGTTGCACCACTGCAACCCGCATACATCAGGATTTGTGCCCAAAATCAAAAAATGGTGTTGGGTTTCCATATCACGTCATGAGATCTATGATACTTGGCCTTCCATATACTAGAAACATTCTGAATCGACCCTTCAGTTCCACTGGAAGGCTACAAATGGACCAAATCTGAGCTATGAAAAAGAAGAGAAGAATTCAACTTTGAAAGAAAAGTTACTTTGGAGAAATTATTCACTTCATATTGAGTCTACATCCCTTTGTCCTTTTAAGTCTAAACACATTGTTTAGTCCCCCAAGCTCTTCCCTACATGATTGAGAACTTCATTGTCTATCTTATATGAGATTTCCTTTGTTGGAGGATTGAAGTGGTGGAGGCCCAACTGGAAGGAACTTAGTTTCTCATTTTTGAACTGTGCCAACACAGAAGTTTGTAACTCATTCACTTCTGCTGATTACATTTTAATAGAAATACTCTTTTATCGTCCAATTAATATCTTGCAAATATTTGAATTTTTATTCCATGGGCGTATTTGTTTAGAATGTTGATGGATTATGCTATTGAATGTGCTAACATTATATATTATCACCATATGCTTGCGTTTCTTGGTTATTGAGGACAAGTTGCAGGTGTATTTCTTTGAGTCAACTGCTCAACGGTGGACTTCATCGAACATCTGGACGAGGTATGCCTTTTATTTTGTCTTGCTAGAATATTTGTTTATATAGCATACCTAAGATTAGAGCTGATTTCTGCAGTCATTTCCGTATGTTGTGGTTTACCCCTAGCCATAGAGAGATTTTCCTCATAGCAGAATTAACGACCATACTAGGGATAAAATCTTCTTTTTCAGGGTTTGGAGCAGGGATGATTTTAAGGATGAAAATTTATTTTAAAATATAGAAACCTTGGCGAATCTTACTAATCCTTCATATGCCAACTATAAATGCTTGGCGATATTTTTGTAAAAATATTCAAATTTCTAAGGATTTTATATAGTTTTTATAAAATTTTGGCGATTTTTAAGGTAAAATAATTTTATCCTATAGAATTTGGGCGAATCATTTTTAAAATAGCGAATCTCATTTTTGGAAAAAACATGGAAAATTAGCCCATGAGCGAAATTTAGCCCATAAAATCATCTATGGTTTGGAGTGTTTTTCTCCTTATATTTCTCTCGTTTATATTGAGTTTCTTTTCGTATGACTGCTTGACAGCCTCTGTTCATTTTGAGTCTGAGTTTCTTATCCTTCTCCTTTACCTGGCTATGTTTTGACACATATAAATGGGTTTTTTCCTGACAATCACGTACATATGTGTGTTGTCCTTATGAAAGAAGCGTATATACGTGCTTTTCCCTTGAACAGTCACATACATCATCCTTTGTTGTTTGGTTGCTGGGTTTGATGGTTGCTAGGTTTGATGGTTGCTGGGTAGGTTTTGATGATTGTTGAGTCTTCTTAGGTCTCTGTTATGATTGTTAAATGTATGTGGAATGAAAAAAAACCTTTCTTTGGTTGAATTTTTGGGCGGTGCCTTTCTCATCATCTTTTTCATTTGATTTTCCTTGCATCTTGGGATGGGTGTTTGCTTCTTGATATCCTACTTGATTTTTCTATGTTTACATACAATAGAGTTTTTATATCAAGATGTTGTTCAGTCCTTGCATTTTCATTCCTTTATATTGAAAATACAAAAATATTAGGAATTTTACATTGTTGGCATTTGATCTTTTGAGTCTTTATCATTGATCTTAGTACATATAAAGAAAGATTGAATTTTATTTTAGAATTGCAGAACTTAACTGAGAATTTCATTTTGAAGAGCATATCATTTATTGAGAATTGAAGTTAGGACTTTGCATTGTATTCATATTCATTTATTTTACTTGTTGAGTCATAACATCACTAGTTTCACAACCGCACATTTTTTAGTAAGCATGACCACTAAAAGTAATGCTATAATTTAAAATTGATTAGTAACGATTTTATTTTTCTAGGGTGCACAAACTAGCTTAGAATTTAGAGCCTTGGAATAGGATTTTTGTGAGTAAACTTCTCCAAGGCTATTAAATCAACATATGTGTCTGACTAAGGGAGTGGAGAAATCCATTGTATAATCAGTAATATGAGGAGGCTTCGCTTACACCAGAGTTAAGAATGAGGTCATGTGAGGTTGGTTGAAGGGATATCCCCCCGATACCTTCTTAGTGTCAGATATATTTCTGGGGATCTATTCATATATGGGGATCTTTCTAGTGCCCTTACCTCTATGAGAGGCGGTGCTTTCAAGGTTTAGGGCTTTGTTATCTTTCCCATACAGTGGATCCGACTTACAAATGTTCGCCTGTGCATCGGTTATATTGTGGTTTCTTAGTTGCTTGACTTAGGTACCACATAGGTTACTTGCAGGGGTTATTCTACATGTACCCTGGGTCAGATAAGGGTGGGACAACACACAACCTTTATGGAGGATTACCTCTCCAGGGGGATCTAACCAACTGGTTGATAAGCCCACAAGGGCCCTTATAATTGATTTTGTTACCTACGATATTTAGCAGAGGAGTCTCAGACCCCTCTTGGGCGAGGCATACCTACTTTAGAGAGGGAGGTCCCTTTCATCCACTTTATCCTATTTGTGTGCACATTGGTCGTTTTATTATTTTTGGTGTGTTCTTTGATTACTAGTTGGCCTTAATATTGTTTTTTTATATCTCGAGTCTTGAGTCATCATGGAGCTAGACCAGCTTCCCCATGGGTCATGCCACTATTTACAGTTACCACCACATTTTGAGTATTTTCCTTCTAAAAGGCGTAGAGTTATCAAATGTGGCACACACACCTCCACTTATCATACTTGTGATCATACAAGGATGAGTACTGAATCGAGTTAGTAAGCTATTGGGATCCCTTTGACTCCCATACCTACTATAGTTAACGGTATCCCTTCGACACCTTCAACCACAATGGTTGTAGTGTCGGAGGTTCCTATCATCACCTCTACCCATCCTATAGTGAATACTCAACCTATAGCCACAAACCATTTTGGGTCTCTTTGTCACTCACAGGGCTATAATTCTCATTCCATCCCTATGGCCTCTAGTCCTTTTTCCTATCGTATGCCTAATTTCACATCGCAGACTTCAAACTCCATCCCAGCGGCTGGTACAAATACTAGCATTAGAATTGGGGGCACAACTCCTCCACACACTCCATTCTCATTTGGTGGCACTCACGTCCCTCAAATGACTCCTACTGTTGGAGGTGTTCCTCCTCTTAATCCCAGATCTAATCCTATTGCTTCTAGATGGAGTAACCAACCTGGAAGACAAGCTATTGCTCATGTTTCATCCTTTACACCCACCTCCTCTGTACTGATTCCAACCAACACATTTGGCATAATGAATCCACCATTATCCTTTAGATTCACACCCAGAGGAGGTCAGTTTCACACCTTGGGAAACCCCCAACCTAGAGCCACTCTGGCTGGGGGTAGTTTTTACAATCATCATCAGAACATTCCTATTGGAATGGTGCCCAGCCAACCCCTTATGAATCAGTCAAGAGGAGGATCTTATAATCTTGTACAAGGCCATGGTGCTTACTAGAAACCTGGATGGGCTACGATTCCCCAACCACAATCTTTCCAGGGAGCTTGGGGCTAGATGTCGTAACCTTGTCTCCATTTTCTGGCCATGCTCAATCTACCAGACTTTTTTAAGTTAATGAATGAACCCGTACGTCATGATCCATCATGGCCCTCCATCCCCACTAAGCTTCCCTCATATATTCCAAAATTTGAGGGAAGTAATGGTGAGGATCCTGGTGATCCCGTTACCACTTTTCACCTTTGGTGCTCTTCGAATTCCCTTAATGACGATTCTATTTGGTTAAGATTGTTTCAACGCACCCTCGTGGGGGTTTCTATGAAATGGTATATCGAGATACCTAAGGGGGCATACAAAACTTTTAATCAGTTAGTTTTAGTCTTCCTCAACCACTTCCAATTTTTGGTTCATTACGATGCTGGCATCGAACTTCTGTTGACCTTTCGTTGGGACATGACCACTCATATATCATATCACATCTAGGAGTGGCGTAGATGGAAGAGGTTGAACAAGGCCTACATACCCCCAAAGTTTTTGCTGGAGTGGTTCCTTAAATCTCTCCTGCCTTATATTTCGAAGGATGTTTCTACATCCGGGGTTACTTATGAGGAAGAGGCAATTTTTAAATCCTAGCAGTTAGTTCTTATATATGATCAGTCTAGGATGTTATACGAGATTCTTCTTGATGCACCGAGGTCAAACTATGACCCTAGGAAAAATCCCGGGCCTCATGCTGATGGCATTGTGGGCTCCGTCAATGTGAAATCCACAGAATCAGTGACAAGACAGTTGAAAGACTTGTCTCTAAACTAGTCTGCAGGAGGGATAGCTTTGTCTGTGTTCTCCAATCCCACTTAGTCGGAGGATGTATGTTCTATGCAATCATCGATCGACATAAATGGTAACCAACAACCAAGAGGGAATAAGAAGAAAGGATGTAATAATAATCATAGGGATGGAAAGAATAATAATAAACCCAAGGACAATAGTAATAATGAAAAGACGAATAATAATGCTGGCAAGGGAAAGAAATAAAGGTGGAAGGTGAAGTTTTGCTTGTAATCTTTGTAAATACAATCACCTTACTCATTTATGCCCCAAACTTGTGGAAGCTGTGAGGCTTTTATCTCTACCACCCGCTGTGTTGACTAATCCTTTTCCACATAACCAACACATGGCCTTGAGCTCCTAGAATGCTAGAAATGTGGTGAATGGTAGTCAAAATGCATTGATGCAAGACGATGATCATTTATGCATCAATATGGTTAATTATGAGGTTAATGTAGCCACTCTATCTTGCTATTACACTTCTCCATAGATTGTACGTGGTCTAGAGTCCCCCCCTCCTCTAGAGATGCCCTTACATATCGAAAAACTAGATCCACAACCTCATATTCCGAAAGGAGTACTCAAGCGCTCTACCCACAATCCTAATGCTAGAGCCACCCAGAATTACTTTATTGTTAAGGACTTGGGTCAAACCACTTGTGAAATGTCGGCTCTATAGGTACTCTAGAAGTCTCCTTCACAGAGTAATGCCTTGCTATTTGTGTTAGGAAATCTAGATCCTTGTGGATCGAAAGTTATCAAGTTTGAAGTCACAAATGTAAAGCCTCTCTTTCCTTACCATGTGGCATTCAAAATCCACGTGGGTTACTTGAAGTATATCATCAAGCGTACTGTTGTTGATGAAGGTGCCACAACATGTATGATGTCCCTATTCTATTGGAAAGCCCTCAGTTATCCAACCCTTTCTCAGTCTTAGACCATGTTGACTACTTTTGACGATCGTTCCTTCTGCCCTCCCGATATTCTTCCTACCTTTTCGGTCGAGTTAGGTGGGAAGATGGTAGAGGTGGATGTTAAGGTGGTTAATGCACCCCTCGACTATAAATTTTTACTAGGACACAATTGGAATTATGCTATGACTGCAATTCTATCGTCCATATTCCGTACTCTTTATTTTTCTCACGATGGGAAGATCGTGACGATCGATTAGTTTTCCTTTGCGTATGCTAGTCCCAGTGCATATGTTGGACCGTCGATCCATGTGATCGACATTTATCAGCTGAAAACTGAGAATATCAGTGTCAAAGTGTATTCATACCTTATGGGTACCTTCTACTTCATGGCATCGATTCACCATATTTACGCCATGTCCAGTAGGTTCATTTCGTCAGAGAGGTCCATTCCTTTCTGCACTTCTTATTTTAATGATACTTAGACCCTACCTTCCTCGACGACGTCTTGTGAAGTTCAGTCACATTCTGGAATGGCCATGCCACTATCGACAACAGATATTACATATCAATATGTTCTTGACTCTTTCGTCGATCTAGATCTTGTTACCTCGCAGACGGATGAGGAGGATCCTATCTTGGAGCCCGTGTGGGACACTTCATCGTCTTGTTCACATGATTGCCTTGATGAGACTTTTTATTCGAATGAATCTATCATCAAGGCCATTAATGGTTCTGATAAACCTTGGGATGATATGCATCATTGCTCTTATTTTCTCCCAAAGCTTGCTAGAATCGAGCAAGATGACTTTAGATCTACTTTGAGTGAGATAGTCAGTCATGCCATAGTTCCACTTGATATGCATGAAATTTATGATGAAGGAAACATGGCGAGTGTCTCCCCTACCATAACTATATATATCTCTCGTATCCCTGGAAATATTGGGAATGTATACATTAGTGCAGATTGTTCGCTAGAATAAATTCTGATCTACATCAAACTCTTCAAGGAATTATGAGATGTATTCGCTTGGTCATATGAAGAGATGCTAGGAATAGACCCTTGAATTGTCTAACATGATATTAAAACTTACCCAGATGCTAAACCTGTTTGAAAACATCTTAGAGATGTCAATCCTTAGAAGGCCCCTGCTATTAAGGCAGAGGTAGAAAAATTTCTTAATGATGGATTTATCTACCCAGTTCCCTTGACTGAATGGGTATCCAATCCTATTCCTATGAATAAGAAGTAAGGAACCATCCATGTATGCATGGATTTTCATGACCTAAACAAGTCTTGTTCTAAAGACAACTTTGCGACACCCTTCATCGATCAAATTCTTGAAGAGTGTGTGGGAAGCGAAGTTTTTTATTTCATGGATGAATTTTCAAGGTATAACCAAATTCAGATTAAACCTGAGGACCAACACAAGATGACATTTATTTCCCCTTAGGGTACTTTCGCATACTGGAAGATGCCTTTCAGCCTTAAAAACATCAGAGCAACCTTCTAATGAGCTATGAATTTCACATTTCACAATCTCAAGCATATAGTCGAAGCCTATCTTGATGATCTTACTGCTCATTCCCATAAGAGAGTGGATCACCCTAAGAACCTTCGGATATTCTTTGAAATATGTCTCCATTATCGCATCCATTTAAGCCCCCATAAATGCATCTTTTGCGTTAGGTCAGGTCGTCTTCTAGGATTTTTAGTCTCTGAGACTGGGATCATGGTAGATTTGTTAAAGGTTGAGGCAATACTTCAATTGCCTCCCCCGCGCACTATTCACCAACTTCAAGGTTTATAGGGGAATGCTAACTTTATATGACAATTTATAGTGAATTATGACAATATTACTAAGGGTTTCATGCGTCTCTTGAAGAAGGACACTCCTTTTATCTGGGATGGGCGAGCCTAGGAATCCTTCTATGCTTTGAAGAAATCCTTGGTATTGACGCTTCTGTTGAAGTCTCCAGACTACAGTATAGATTATTTGATTTATGTCCCCGTGTTTGAAGATACGATTGGTATGGTGTTGGTCCAGGAGGATGATGAGCTCCGTGAGCACATCATTTACTATCTTAGTCGAAACATAGTTGGCCCTGAACTCAAATATTCTCATGTTGAAAAGCTAGCTTTCGCTATCCTTCACACAGTCCAACGGTTATGACATTATATATTACTTTGCAAAACTATTGTGGTTGCCGATGTCAATCCATTTCAATACATCCTTACCAGGCGTATCATAGGGGGGAATTATAATAAATGGATTTTCATTCTACAAGAGTTCAATCTCGATTTCGCTTCTGCGAGATCCAAAAATTCACTAGTTTTTGCAGAGTTAATATTCGACTTCCCTCGATTAGACAAGGATGTTAATCATGTTGATTCATTTGTGGATGAACACATTTTCCTTGTCTCGTCGTTAGACCCCTGGTATGGAGACATTGTTCTCAATATTCAAACTTTGAAGTTCCCTCAGTATCTCTCGAGAGATGGCTGGCGACGTATACAATACCAAGATAAGAACTACCTTATCTTCGGTGACAATCTGTATCGTCAAGGAGTAGACAATATCTTGTGTCATTTTTTAAATCACGAAGAAACTGAGTTCGTTCTAAATGAATTCCACAGTGGGGCTTGTGGTGGTCATCTATCTGGGCTTGCGACGAACTAGAAAATTTTGTGAGCCGGTTATATTTGGTCCTCTATCTTTAAAGATTGCGTTGAAGCAGTTAATAAGTGTCACTCCTTCCAAGTTTTGACTCGGAAAATGCACTCGCATCCGGCCCCTCTCCATCCAGTCATTACTGTTGGTTGCTTCACCAATTGGGGGGTTGACTTTGTGGAATGCAACCCAAATTCGGTTGGGGGGAATAAACACATTATCATGGTCGTAGACTAATTTAATAAGTGGGTTGAGGCCATGCCTATAGTTAAATCCAACGGGAAGAATGTCATGTTTTTTGTATTCAATCAAATTATAGCCAGGTTTGGAATCCCAAGTGAGATTGTCACTGATCATGGCAGCCACTTTCAGAATGAAATGATGGAAGAAATAACATGTAAACAAGGGTTTAATCATGGTCATTCTTCCCCTTACTACCCCCAATAAAATGGACAAGTAGAGGCCGTGAACAAGTCTCTCAAGACCATTTTGCAAAAAAATGTCAGCCATAGTAAATCTGACTAACATATCATGCTTTATCTAACACTTTGGGCATACCGAACCTTGGTCAAGACTTCCACTGGTTTTTCTCCTTTCCAGTTAGTACATGGTGTAGAGTAGATCTTACCTATTGAATTTGAAATCCCTTCTCTTAGATTGGAAGTTGTGCTGCTACCTAACACTTTCGATCTCGAACGATGCCTCGTACACTTAGAGAGTCTAGATGAGCAATGTCGAGATGCCTCTATGGCTATTGAAGCGAATAAAAGACGTTTCAAGGTCCAATACGATAAGTCTTCCTATCCTCGATTATACGCTGAGGGTGACTTGGTCCTTCTATATGATCAAGCCAAAGAACCACTGGGGGAAGGAAATTTCAAGCCCATGTGGCACGGTCCCTATATCGTGCGACGTGTCTTATAAAAAAGATCCTATGAATTAGAATATTATGAAGGGAATATGTTGGCTAAGCCCAAGAATGGACTCTATTCGAAAATATGTTATGCTTAAGCGCCAATATCAGGCGTAACTCTTTGTATACTAATGCAATTTAATGTATATATCTTTTCCCTTTATTTTCATCTTCACCTTGCTTATCAAGTTTTCCCTTGGTTGGGAGACGTCAATAGAGTCTTCGATCTACACAGGATTCACATATGGGGCCAGTCATCATACATAGAACTTGACTTCCACCGGTTGGGTTGTTTACTTACCCAAGGGTCTACTAGTGTCTTCAGGTGGAATATGCCTAAGGCCATCCACGAATAATGTGGTCGAATATAGAATCGTTATAGAACTTTTGTGCGATGCCATTTCACATGGTATTCAATATTTAGAGCTTCGCCTGGACTCCTAGTTAGTAGTATCTTAGTTGAATGACAGTTACCATGTGCGTGACCCTACTCTACTCCGACGATTCCTACAGGTACAACTTTTGGAATGATAGTTTGATTTTATTACTTATTATCACATACCTAGGAGTTCTAATCATGTATCCGATGCATATGCTAATTTTGTTTTAGATTGGAATTTGTCACATAACTAAAGAAAATAAAACATTCTCATCAATGTACACATTGTAATATAAGTTAAGCCGAAGAACCATGTTTTTTTATATATTTCAAAAAAATATGATGTTTATGGTACAAAATTGGGGCTAAAACCCTCAATATACATATACAACCGATCATACAATAGTCATGAAATCTACGCCTGTGGTTCCAGATGAGTGTAATGATAGAAAACTACAGTGTTTGTGAGACGCCGAAAGAGTCATACCCAAGCATGGGGCACTCCTACCACCTGTCGCTACATAGTCTCTGACAGATCCTCCACCTGAACCATAGGAATCCTTTGTGTCAAATGAGACAGGTTTCCCTACACATTTTGAAGGACTCTCTATGCGTCACCTCCCACTGCTTCATCTCCCCGGTGCCTCCAATTATGTCATGGAAGTCCTTCCGACTGTCATGGACCTACGTCTACGTCACATACATGTCTAATTAGTACCTAACATCATCCAAAAATATTTCTATTTTCCTATACAAAAATACAAAAAAATAAAATATTTAAAAAACTTTGACATACCTATGTCTCCATAGGCATACCTTGATGGTAATGGCATGTTAGGACCTCCTCTGAAGTTGATCCCTGTGTAAGGTTAGTCATCCAAAGCTATCACTTGTCATCTCCACCAGAAGAAGAATTCATCATTGTAGGGTTTTGGTACCCTACCCCCCCTATTGCCTCATTACCTCGGTCCACCGTCCCATGGTTGGATCTCGAGGTCCATGCGGAATAATCTCAACTCTAGGTCCCAAGCATGGAACCTGCTTGAAGAAAAATCTACACATGATAGAAGAAAACCCCAAGTTCCTTTTACTACCTTGTTTTCATTCTATCAACTGGCTCTTCATGTTAGCCAATAGTGAGGTGCACCAGTTGTACACCATGGGTCTCAAGCACTCCATTGAGTAGAACATAAGTGGCCTCAATTCCTAGTGCAAAGAGGTTGATCCAATGATCCATGTCAAAATGAGGACAACAATCTTGAAATTAAGATTGTTTATCTCTCTAATGGGGAGTTGACTCCCGACCTTCTCGGTCCCTATAATGCAATGAGCGTCTATGTATTCCTAGATTTTCATACCACTCCCAGCTCCCCAGGATTTGAGGTTGACCACCTCACCCCGACATGATAATCCTGTTAAGAAATAAATGTCCTCGAATTCAATCCTTCATGGTTGTCCATCAAGGTTGAATCTCTCGCTATCCGGGTCCCAGTAATCCATGAGAAACTATAGAAATCTCACTTGGGCCCTCATACCTTTGAGAGCCCAAAAATTATATATCTCTCATATTTTCAAGGCCATTTGGTCCCCTGGATCTCTCTCCACTGCAACATATACTTCCTCATGTTCTCTTTCTCTCCACTCTAGCATCATTCTGCAAGAGACAAACCCTTTTTTGAGTTGGAAACCACTAAAAAACATTATTTACGAAAATATACGCTGGATGTAGTGTACACAGTCACATATAGGGTTTCTTATACGCAGGTTGTATTTTAAACAACCGTGTATAAGCATGCGTATATGCGACCCAATGAACTATAGCTCATGTACACCTAAAGTTTCAAATTGCTCCCTAAATAAATTAAACAATGGAACCTAATTACAAAATATAATCCACTAAAAAGAAAGATGAGTGACTTGGTCCAGACGGTCGTCGATTCCGTCGCTCATAGCTCACGCAATCACCAGTTGAATTTCAGAGGTAATTTGGTCCTAAATCCACTCTTTGAGTAAAAAAATACAAATGGTATAGTAAATTTGGTTTGTTTACTATTTGTAGAAATAATTTACCCACTTTGCATAGTTTCGGACAATATTTTGGCCTAATGGACTAACACGACAGTGGATTGAGTTGGTTTTTGTAGTTTTGTCTAGAGATTCTTGCAGTTTTCAACGCCATGTTTCCCGTTCGTAACTTTGTATAGGTATTTTAATTACCCAACATATAGGATAGGTATCCATCCATCATGCACAATTGCATCATCCTATGACTGTCACTCATATGCCTTAGGTACAGACCCATTTTATAGCGACACATAACTTTTTATCTACAACTAGAAGTGTCATTATCGAATGGTAGAGACTTACCAAACATGGGTACCCTAGTTAGATCCTTTGCTTCATTCGGTGCCCATGCAAATATTTTTTCCGTAGGACCGAGATTCTCTTATAGCTAATACATGACTTTATGTTTAACTACCTTTCTTACTCATAAACATGCCGACCTATACCTAGAAGAATCCCAAGCAAGTTTGATTTAAGCTCTTTTCCGACTCATTTTCAAAAAGATAAAAGATTGACGAGTGAACTTGTCGCTTTCACACTCGTAAATTGGATTTGAAAGGATGTCTATTTGGTGCAAGTTTATCCCTTTTTCAAACCAAGTAGACTAAGATTACGAAAAAGGACATTTTTTTGACATTAAGTTGTAATTGCATCTCATGCCCTTGCTTGCAATATTGAGCCTATTTTTGGTTCTCTCTTTTGCGTTATAATTCGTTCACCTCATTAGTTTGCATCCTCAACCAAGAAGAGCCTCGTTTATATCCTTTGCATCTTGACACCCTATATCCAGGAGGAAACACTCCCCTGAGTGTCCATCTCCTACATGCACCTCCTTGCATTGAGCATAGGTATGTTCCACTGCTGGAACTAGTTTTTCTTATTTGTGACACTAGTTTCCTCCTCTGTATCATAGCATTCATTTAACTATGAAAAAACAAAAAAATACATGCATGAAGGGAATATTATCTTATATTGGCAGCAGTTGTGTCACCTTTGAACAAAGAACGATTTTTTTGAGTCCACTTGTCACCAAAATTTTGGGTTTATCATGACCTTAGGAAGCTAATCTCATTATAGAGAGTTTACTCCCCCAACTGGTTACTCTTCTAGTCCCTATGGAGAGTTTTATTGGTGCCTCTTGCATCACAAAGTTTCATCATTGAGTCTATGCTACCACAGTCTTCCATATGTCTCATGCTCTTGTTCAAAGGATGTCTATCAATCTGTGTTGGTCACTCCTCAAAACTCTTGACTTTGCATGTCAACCATACCCTCAGTGTGTCTCAGAATCACATGAAGTTGTAGTACTATTGAGCACCCTGGTCCTACTTTCTTCATTGGTAGGTAACCTTGAACCCAACATTCGACATTTCATCATTGGTCACTGACTGGGTGGTTTCCCTTGTGTTCAATGACAAGACATATATTCACACATTGGGATTCATGTAGTGTCTTGGATGCCATTATCCCTATTTGTGGTTTCCTCTCCTTTGTCAACAGTTTTTCTTATTGGATGCTACTTATAGGGTATTTTTCGTGTACCTCTTGCACCTAGCACACGAGAAAGACACACATGGTCGTTGGTTCGTGAAAATGTTCTTCGTCTGATTTCCTCCTAATCATAAATCTCCTTATTTGTACCTCCACTAGTACATATTTTAAAAATTCCGATGTTCTATTTGCGGCGTTATGGACAAAATTGTCCATATTGTTGCAAAATAGAGGAAATTAAAAAAAAAAAAATCATCTTGCCCGATAACGTCGGTCTTTCCACGTTGACGTCTCTCTTGCCACATTGACGTCTCTCTTGTCACATTTTCCACCTAGTTGTCTCTATTGCCACCTTTATGACATAAACGTCTCTCTTGCCACGTTTGTGAAGATTGTTGTCACAATTGCGACGTTGTGGAAACTAGGTTTTCCCCCTCCAATGACCACCTTAGTATGTTGACAAAGTAAAAATACTAATGGTCACTTACGTTTATATAATTTCGGAATTGTGACGTGATAAAATCTATAAATATGTTGCATTTGACGGATGTTGCGACAAGTTTTCTATAATAACGACGCTTCAAAAAGGGTTTGCAGGTCTTCTCGGCGAACAAAAAACATGTATTTGTTTTAGTATAAGTCTATGGGGAAGAATGTCAGAAAACGTTAGAGCTGGGAAAATAATTAAAGAGGGTCAAAAGGGTGAGGGTAAATGTTATTGAGTGAGTCTGTCCACCTCCAATTCCTTCTCCCTCAGAGCCCTGATATATATCGCCAATCCCCAACAGGTAGTCCCTGTCCGTCAACAACTGTTGGTAGTCGGCCCTCATCGTAGACACTCTCTCTCTAAGAGTATGAAAGTCATCCATGAAAAATCCCCCATCTGAACTACCATGTGCTAATGATACCCTCCATCAGTAATCTGCCACCAATGCATGTGTCATCAATCATAAATATAGAAATGGACATACCTCCACCAGATGCATGATGAATAACACAAGTGATGTAGGCACTTTTACTCACTATCACCCATGTAATGGATGTCAACCACCCTACAAATGACCCAAGGCCAATCTTCAGGAAGACCCAACAACCATCTCATTTCCCACACCACCTTTCGCACGAATTGAAAACCTCCACTGTCAACAAATAAAACACAATACATCACATTGGCTTCATGGAGCCAACAACACAACGAGACTTGAAAAATGAAAACCACAAGAAATCGCATCATCCACAAATGATATCAATGACTCAAAGCCAACTTATATATACTAGATCCCGCAACCATTTGAAGAGCCCACAACACAACTCATGTGTTACCAAGAATTTTCCCAAGGAATACAAATGCAAAGCCATACAAGGGAGCCACAACGATCACCCAAACTCCATGACAAGTGGAGAAGAGTGCTCTTTCAAAGTGCCTCCCAAGATGAGTTTTCACTACACTTACCACCCATGTGCTACCGAGCGACATGATAACAAGCCAAGAACCGACCAACCTTGCAAATGGCCCCGAGCCAATCTTCGAGTGGACCCGGTAGGCAGCTCCTTTTTATCACCACATCACCCATGGTCCTCATTTCCTCCTCCATGTTTCCTTGGTCCTCCTAGGAATAAACCCTAAGACACTTGGATTGTGAGAAAAAAGACTAGGAAACATGTGGAAACACATGGATTATGATTCAATTAAAAAAATGAATATATACAGGAAATTATATATAAAGTTATTGTAGTTTCATAGGGAAAACATGGAATGATATATTAATGAGGGAAGAGAGTAGCATGCATCCATGCTATAATGGTAAGTGAACTACGAATACATGAATTAGATGAGAATTATGGTAGATTGCTAAAGTTTTCATGTTTTAGGAGGTAGTGTGATATATCTAGGGAGGTTACAACCAATCCCCATTTTTCCTCAACCAATACATTTGACCAAAAATTGATGTCCAAGCATGAATCTACCTCAAAATCACTATAATTCACTGATTTACACCGTATTACATCATTACCACATCAAAAAGTAACATTTTACTTCATAGATGTCGAATTTGGCAAAAAATTGCTAAAAAAACCAATTCCGGGACAAAGCGTAGCGAAACTGATAGAAAGCGTAGCCTGCTAGGAAAAATGGAGTTTTGGAGGCCTTCCTGAGGTCCAAATATAGATCTAAAAAGTGTTCTAGAAAGATGTGGATGTCTACTAATTGATGAAATTCTTAAGAAACAAAATTGACATGATCTGGCCCTTCAAACTCATCTTCTCCCAAAAGTACTTAGAAAGCATAGCGTGTTGCTCCAAAATGTGGCAGAAAGGTTAATTTCAAGTGGTGTTTTTCGCTTCATGCATGCTATATTTGACCAAAACTTTCCTCTGTATAGTCCAAAGTGATGTACAAGTCATGAGGAGTCTAAAAATACAAACCATTTGTCATTTTGAATCCTCCATCAAAGATCTACTACTTGTAATGACAACATTGTGCCTTACTGGATTCATAATGGCTTTGTAACAGTCGGTGCTGAGAATATGTCTGAATCTTTAGGAAACTATGTCACACTTCACTTTGAAGGACTCTGAATAATTTCTTTTGTTTTCAAAAGCAAGTTGAGGAAGTCCTATAAGACCCAGAGACACTAGAAAATGTTGTAAATCTTGCAGAAAGGCCTCTGCAATGAGTTTCCATCTGATTTAAATGCAAAGGATTATGTAATGGAAATGACAACAATGATTTGTAGTATAAGCTAGGTATAGGCATAAATACCCCTCAATTGATGCAGGTAGATTAAGCTTTAGGAGATGTTGAGCATGCATTAGTAAACATTGTGGAATGATACTTTTATTTTGAAGCAAGTTGCAATGAAGAGGGCTATTTAAGAAAGTCAT
>JZKD02S0244650.1:0-15196 GCA_000966675.3 Picea glauca
AGTATTTGAAAGAGATGTTAAAGAGGTTTCAGATGGAATATTCCTCTCATGTTAGTACACCTATGGTGGTTGGTTGCAAGCTCAGTAAAGATGATACTTCACCTAATGTTGATCAAAGAACATATTGATCAATGATAGGCAATCTTATGTACATCACAGCATTCTATCATGATATAATGCAGGTTGTTGGAATGTTAGGTCATTATCAGTCTGCCCCAAAACAAAGTCATTTAGTAGTTGTCAAGAGGATATTCAAATATTTGAAGGGTACAATGACTTATGGTCTTTGGTATCCTAGAAAACAAAACTTACAATTAACTACATATTCAGATGTTGATTGGGCAAATTGTTTGGATGAGAGAAAGAGCACCAGTGGAGGTGCATTCTTCTTAGGTGATTCGTTAGTAGCATGGCTTAGTAAAAAGCATGGATCTATCTCATTATCCACTGCAGAGGCAGAGTACATTGTTGCTGCTACTTGTTGCTCTCAGATTTTATGGATGTTACAAACTCTTGCAGATTTGAAGGTAACTTAAGTTGAAATAATGTAAATGCAAAGAGTATTCTTATTATTATTGATATATTATTCATAGGATCAATCCCCATTGTGGATTGATCATGTCGTTTATTGTAATAGGACCAAATCCCCTTTTGTGGATTGGTCAAAAGACAATTGNTCATCCCTACCAGTGAAGAGACACTTCACATGTGCCAAACTTGTATAAATAAAGAGGCCAGCACCTCACTTAGACACACAACTCACTTGCTCATTGAGAGACAAGTTTCGGATCTGTTGTTGGAGAAGGAGAGAGAGAGCGGCGCATATATGGGAGAGGACTTTCTGTATTAGTTTAAGAGATCTCTTGGCATTGTATTGGCTATATATATTAAGGAATTTTTGTTGGTTTTTCTTCCCCTAGAGGGTTTCCCGAGATAAATGTTGTGTCTCTTGTGATTGTGTATTTCTTAGTGATCTTGGATTATGCTATTTTTATCTAATGAAATGCAAACAACTATAATAATGTCTTAAACATTAACATGGTTTCAGAGCTAAGCTGAAGGAAGCATCTTTCACAAGTGAAAAACGTCATTGTTGCCATACATAAAAATTAGGGCTTTTTTATGGTGAAGCTTTTGAGCCCCAAAACCATCTATAAAAGTGTGCCCTCCCCTAAGGATCAGTTTGGCACTCTCGGTGCACCTTTTCAGTGGTTGGATCTCCTAGAAAGTGAAACCATAGTTTCATAAAGTACCAGAAGTACCAGAAAATCAGTGTACCAGAAGTACCAGAAGTACCAGAAAACCAATGTACCAGAAGTACCAGAGTACCAGAGGTACCAAAAGCACCAGTCTAGAAATCCGCAGGTCAAATTTGAAGGAGAAAAAGTTGGATTTTCTCTGATCCAAACACACCAGGCTACTCGCCTCAGCCAAGCGCACCTCCTAGTAAGTTCAGTTTTTTATTTTGAGCACTTTCATTTTTCGGTCATTTTCCTAGCTCCAAGTAAAGATGTCTGCAAGTGTTAAGCTTGTTGACAAGTTAGAAGGAGTTGAAAACTTCCATTCTTGGAAGTACAGGATTGGCCTAATTCTTGAAGAGAATGACCTAGCAAGATTCGTCAAAGAAGAAGTACCGGAACTCGTCGATGCTGCAGAAAAGGCAAAGCATCAAAAGGACACAATAAGGGNACCAAAGGAGGAAGGAAGAAACCCTACTTCCAAAAGGAGACTCATAAAGAGCCTCAACAGTCAAACAAATTCAATCGTAAAGAATCTCATTCAAGGAGTTTTCAGAAGAAAGGACAACAAAAGGAAAGAGACTACTCATATGTATAATGCTATCATTGTGACAAGATGGGACACATTGTGAAGTTTTGTCCAGCCAGATGAGAAGAATACAAGAGAAAACATAAGAGGCTCCATGCCCATGTAGTCGAAGATGAAGAGCCACTCACAAATATGATAAGAGAGTAGATCAAAGACCATGTCTTGATCTCTACCCTCTCAGGATCTGTAAGACTTGGAGAGGACACTTGGCTCATTGATAGTGGTGCATCTAATCACATGATGAGACAAAGAAACATTCTCTCTTGTATCTCATAAAATAAGTTTTCTCAGAAAGTGACACTTGGAGATGATTACCAATATCCCATCAAGGGAGTGGGAGAATCAAATCATAAACTGAATTCAGGGAATTCACTAAAAATGAAGGACGTACTATATGGACCAGGCTTGAAGAAGGACCTACTCTCCATTTCAGATTTAGAAAAGAAAGGCTTCAGAGTTTCCTTTATAGATGGAGAAGTTCTTATGTGGGCTAAAGGAGAAACCCTTAATGAAGCAATCATCATTGGAAATGAAGAAAATGGCTTGTATAAACTAAAGGGTCACTCATAGGTTGCCATGACCCACGCCATTGAAAACTCATGTGAGCTTTGGCACAGAAGGTTAGCCCACATTAACTACAAGGCACTACCATACATATGCAAAGCGGTCACAAGTTTACCAGAACTCAAAGGTGACCATAAAGGTGTATGCAATGGATGTGCACAAGCGAAGAATATTAAGAACCCGTTTCCGAAAGAGGGACAACAAGATAGAAGGAGTCCTAGAACTCATACATTCAATTGTATGTGGCCCAATGCCATCATCCTCCATTAGCAGGTATGTATATTATGTATCATTCATTGATGATTACTCTTGTAAAACTTGGATATATTTCTTGAAGAATAAGGATGAAGTGTTCAGTCAGTTCAAGTAATTCAAAGCCTTGATAGAGAACCTTTCTGAAAGAATGATTAAGATACTTAGGTCAGATAATGGAGGAGAATATACCTCAAAAGAGTTTGTGAAATTCTACAAAGATGTTGAGATCAAGAGGGAACTCACTACTCCCTATAATCCACAACAAAACAATGTAGCTGAATGAAAGAACAGAACCATACTGGAAGCTATGAAGAATATGATCCATGATCAAGATCTTCCTATGTGCTTATGGGCAGAAGAAACAATGGCAGTTGTTTATGTGCAAAACCGATTGTCCCATAGTTCACTTGGGCTCAAGACATCGAAAGAGATGTTCACCGAAAAGAAGCCAGAGGTAAGCCATCTCAAAATATTTGGTTGTCCAATGTTTATTCATATACCTAAGGAAAAGAGAAACAAGTTGGGCCCTTCAGGAAATAAGGGAATATTTGTTGGATACTGTGAGGTCTCCAAGGCCTTTAGAATCTACATACCAGGTCAACATCACATTAAGATCAGCAGGGATTTGACCTTTGATGAAGATGCAACGCTCAAGAAATCTAAACTATGCCAGCTTGAAGAGGTATATGAAGAGGAACCCATAATCCCCAATATTGCAATGAGGGAGGTTCCCAGAGTTGTAGAACCAGTGAGGGAAGTYGTAACTTCCCCTGATGAGGAACTTCTAGAAGACCATGATATAGTAGAAGTGAAAGAACCTCCTCAGATGACAATCCTCCATAAAAGAAAGCCAGCTTGGGCTAGAGAGCTTATTCAAGATGGAGAGAAGTATGGTGTTCCCCAAGGAACTACGAGATAGGTGAAAAGACCAAAACCATTCTCCATTTATACAGCTTTGATGTGTGATCTCCTAGAAGAGGAGCCTACCTGCATTGAAGAAGCCATTCACAGGAAAGAATGGGCAAATGCCATGACAGAGGAATACCAATCCATAATGAAGAATGAAGTATGGGAAATAGTTCCCAGACCAAAGAATAAAGATGTGGTATCCTCCATATGGCTCTTCAAAATAAAACATGCTGTTGATGGAAGTATTGAGACGTATAAAGAAAGATTTGTCGCTTGTGATTTTTCCCAAAAGGAAGGCATTGACTATGAAGAGACATTCGCTCCTATGGCCAGATACACTTTGATCAGAACCGTCATAGCTCTTGCAGCTAAGATGAAGTGGAAACTACACCAGATGGACGTGAAGACAACTTTCCTAAATGGTGTTATCGAAGAGGAAGTGTATATAGAGCAACCACAAGGATTTGAGGTTGAAGACATGAAGTCTCATGTCTGCAGATTGAAGAAATCCTTATATAAATTGAAGCAAGCTCCTAGAGCTTGGTATGACTGTATAAACAGTTTCTTGACAAGCTTAGGCTTTACCAAGAGTAAAGAAGACTCTAATCTCTACTTCAAAATCATGAAAAATGATTCAATAATCTTACTGCTATATGTGGATGAATTATTCTTAACTAGAGAAGAAAATCTCATCACTGAATGTAAAAAGATATTTGCCTCAGAATTTGAAATGAAAGACCTTGGCCTAATGAATTATTTATTAGGTCTTGAGGTATGGCAGAGTCCGGAGAAGATATTCCTTAATCAAGGGAAGTACACGGTCGAAATCTTGAAGAGATTTGACATGTTGGAATGCAAGCCCATGAATGCACCCATGGAAGCGAAGTTGAAGCTGTTGGTTGATACTTCGTCATAATTGATTGATGCCACACTGTATAGATAGATTATTGGATCGCTGATGTACTTGAAGAACACTAGACCAGGCATTTTTTTTGTCATGAACACCTTGAGTCAGTTTCTGGTAGAATCCAGATGTGTTCACCTAGTGTTTGAAAAACATGTGATGAGGTACCTTAAAGGTACAATGGATTATGGTCTCGGCTATGATGGAGATCATGATTTCACATTGAGTGGATATACTGATGCAGATTGGGCAGGAAGTGTTTTTGACAGGAAAAACACTTCAGGATGTTGTTTCAGTTTGGGATCATCTATGATCTCGGGGCAGAGTAGGAAGCAATATAGTATTGCTCTCAGCACAATGGAAGAAAAATACATTGCTACATGTTCTTCCAACTGCGAAGCTATATGGATTCGAAAGTTGTTGACCGGACTATTTGAATTAGAGATGAGAGTAACCTTGATTCTATGTGACAACCAGAGCTGCATAAAAATGACAGAGAATCTTGTATTCCATGACAAGTCGAAGCACATAGAGATTCGTTATCATTACATCCATGACATGGTACATAGAGGAGACTTAAAACTCCAGTACATTAGCACGGGTGAACAGGTTGGTGACGTGTTGACCAAGCACCTATCTCGTGTGAAGTTTGAGTACTTCTGAGATAAGCTTGGCATAGTCTGAAAGGACCTTCCTCGAAAGGAGGAGTAGTTGTTGTGTTCCTTGCTTCTGAGTGCATAAAGCAAGATGAAATGTTCCTTGCTTCTGACCTAGTTGTCAGACGTAAAGTAAGATGAGATGTGTACCTTGCTTCCAACCTGATGGTTATGACGTAAAGAAAGATGATATGATGAGACTAGCACTGAGATTTCGACTGGATAGCTATGACGTAAAGCCAGTCTAGTATCCTGCTTCCGACCAAATGGTTGCGATGTAAAGCAGAACGAGTATCTTGCTTCCATCTTGAGTGTTGTGACGTAAAGAAAAATGATGAGATGAGACTAGTACTGTGCTTCCATCCTGATAGCTGTGATGTAAAGCCAATCTAGTATCTTGCTTCCAGCCTGAGTGCTATGACATAAAGAAAGACATTGAGATGAGACGATTACTGAGCTTCCAACTTGACAACTATGATGTAAATCCAGTCTTGTATTATGATGATCCATCCTTGTGCTATGATGATGATGATGTATCAATTTTTATACTAATACATATTGATGTAGATGATGATGGCATTCCTTTGATAATGACGATGCTGCCGATGAAAAAAACTTCCAATGATGTATAAATATGCCAGTCAGTGTTCCAAGATGATATTGATGATGATGTCCTCTCACCCACTTGATGTTGCTGATGATGTTGTCCTCTCTCTCTCGCATGATGCTGCTGAAGAATACCCTTCTNGTGATTTTTCCCAAAAGGAAGGCATTGACTATGAAGAGACATTCGCTCCTATGGCCAGATACACTTTGATCAGAACCGTCATAGCTCTTGCAGCTAAGATGAAGTGGAAACTACACCAGATGGACGTGAAGACAACTTTCCTAAATGGTGTTATCGAAGAGGAAGTGTATATAGAGCAACCACAAGGATTTGAGGTTGAAGACATGAAGTCTCATGTCTGCAGATTGAAGAAATCCTTATATAAATTGAAGCAAGCTCCTAGAGCTTGGTATGACTGTATAAACAGTTTCTTGACAAGCTTAGGCTTTACCAAGAGTAAAGAAGACTCTAATCTCTACTTCAAAATCATGAAAAATGATTCAATAATCTTACTGCTATATGTGGATGAATTATTCTTAACTAGAGAAGAAAATCTCATCACTGAATGTAAAAAGATATTTGCCTCAGAATTTGAAATGAAAGACCTTGGCCTAATGAATTATTTATTAGGTCTTGAGGTATGGCAGAGTCCGGAGAAGATATTCCTTAATCAAGGGAAGTACACGGTCGAAATCTTGAAGAGATTTGACATGTTGGAATGCAAGCCCATGAATGCACCCATGGAAGCGAAGTTGAAGCTGTTGGTTGATACTTCGTCATAATTGATTGATGCCACACTGTATAGATAGATTATTGGATCGCTGATGTACTTGAAGAACACTAGACCAGGCATTTTTTTTGTCATGAACACCTTGAGTCAGTTTCTGGTAGAATCCAGATGTGTTCACCTAGTGTTTGAAAAACATGTGATGAGGTACCTTAAAGGTACAATGGATTATGGTCTCGGCTATGATGGAGATCATGATTTCACATTGAGTGGATATACTGATGCAGATTGGGCAGGAAGTGTTTTTGACAGGAAAAACACTTCAGGATGTTGTTTCAGTTTGGGATCATCTATGATCTCGGGGCAGAGTAGGAAGCAATATAGTATTGCTCTCAGCACAATGGAAGAAAAATACATTGCTACATGTTCTTCCAACTGCGAAGCTATATGGATTCGAAAGTTGTTGACCGGACTATTTGAATTAGAGATGAGAGTAACCTTGATTATATGTGACAACCAGAGCTGCATAAAAATGACAGAGAATCTTGTATTCCATGACAAGTCGAAGCACATAGAGATTCGTTATCATTACATCCATGACATGGTACAGAGAGGAGACTTAAAACTCCAGTACATTAGCACGGGTGAACAGGTTGGTGACGTGTTGACCAAGCACCTATCTCGTGTGAAGTTTGAGTACTTCTAAGATAAGCTTGGCATAGTCTGAAAGGACCTTCCTCGAAAGGAGGAGTAGTTGTTGTGTTCCTTGCTTCTGAGTGCATAAAGCAAGATGAAATGTTCCTTGCTTTTGACCTAGTTGTCAGACGTAAAGTAAGATGAGATGTGTACCTTGCTTCCAACCTGATGGTTATGACGTAAAGAAAGATGATATGATGAGACTAGCACTGAGATTTCGAATGGATAGCTATGACGTAAAGCCAGTCTAGTATCCTGCTTCCGACCAAATGGTTGCGATGTAAAGCAGAGTATCTTGCTTCCATCTTGAGTGTTGTGACGTAAAGAAAAATGATGAGATGAGACTAGTACTGTGCTTCCATCCTGATAGCTGTGATGTAAAGCCAGTCTAGTATCTTGCTTCCAGCCTGAGTGCTATGACATAAAGAAAGACATTGAGATGATACGATTACTGAGCTTCCAACTTGACAGCTATGATGTAAATCCAGTCTTGTATTATGATGAGCCATCCTTGTGCTATGATGATGATGATGTATCAATTTTTATACTAATACATATTGATGTAGATGATGATGGCATTCCTTTGAGAATGACGATGCTGCCGATGAAAAAAACTTCCAATGATGTATAGATATGCCAGTCAGTGTTCCAAGATGATATTGATGATGATGTCCTCTCACCCACTTGATGTTGCTGATGATGTTGTCCTCTCTCTCTCGCATGATGCTGCTGAAGAATACCCTTCTTGTTAAGGGGGAGTGTTGAAATAATGTAACTACAAAGAGTATTCTTATTATTATTGATATATTATTCATAGGATCAATCCCCATTGTGGATTGATCATGTTGGTTATTGTAATATGACCAAATCCCCTTTTGCGGATTGGTCAAAAGACAATTGTAATAGGCAGAATAAGAAGTTGGCCCCAACAGATATTAAAGAGGCCCAGAAATATAATAAAGTTGTGTTTCCCCACCCAGTTTGAGAAGTCAGCCCTGCCAGTGAAGAGACGCTTCACAGATGACAGACTTGTATAAATAAAGAGGCCATCAACTCACTTAAACACACAACTCACTTGCTCATTGAGAGACAATTTCAGATCTCCTGCTGGAGAAGAAGGAGAGAGAGAGTGGCGCATATCTGGGAGAGGAATTTCTGTATTAGTTTAAGAGATCTCTTGGCATTGTATTGGCTATATATATATTAAGGAAGTTTTGTTGGGTTTTCTTCTCCTAGAGGGTTTCCCAGAATAAATTTTGTGTCTCTTGTGATTATGTATTTCTCAGTGATCTTGGATTATGCTATTGTTATCTAGTGAAATGAAAACATCTATAATAATGGCTTAAACACTAACAATAAGAATGCGCATGTGATCCAAGAACACACACATGTTCCTAGAATGCATGCATGCTCTTATGGTTTTTATCCCATTTGTTTCCTTGTCTCTCTTTATTTCTCCCCCATCTCTACTCCTCTCTCCCCTACCCATCTACCCTTCACCTTATCTGATCCTCTCCTAGTTCCTTCATCCCCTACATCCCCTCTCTCTGCCCCTCTCTCCCTCAGTGCCTTTAGGTTGTGTTGTATTGAAAAAAATACAATTTATATCCAACTTTCAAAAATATATTACTTTTAAAGTTAAAATATCGAGGTTGGTGGACTTGTATTTAGTTTATATATATTGGTTCATAAACAATCATTTTCGTTGGAATTTGACAAGTCAGAAAATTAGAGATGGTATAGTTTCAATTTATTTAGGGATTTCTCAAAGTTTTAAACTGTTTCAAAAGCTCTTAAAAATTTTTAAAACATTAACACCTATGGGTGTATATCAACCACTTTTATATAATGTAGTTGTGCTAGAAATCACATCTTATTGAGATAATGAAATAACATCACTGAATTAATGAGTGAATTGATGAATATTTTAAGTTTAGTTTGTTTTGGGGGAATACAATGACATAAATTTGGAGTTATGCTTGACTTATTAAAAATAAAACAAATTTGGAGTTATGCTAATAACTAAAATATTTTTTTTTTTTAAGTATTTAAATTCAACTAAGATTAAATTTCATTTTCCAACATTTATAATATTTTTTATATTTATAATATCAATTTATGAAAATCAAAATGAATTAGATAATCTTATTTCCAAGTTTTTTGTTTGTTTGTTTGCTAGTTTTTTTATGACATGTGGGACTAACCTGTGGCTAAGAAACTGTGACTCACGGGCATCTAAGCCATCAAAATCACCGGGCCTGAGCCTCACCAACCCTTAATATGGTTGGATTTTTTGTCCTAGTAGGTTTCGAACCAATGACTTTAACATCACAGAGTGCCTTAACAACACACTCCGTCACCGACTGTCTTACACCTCGGAAAGAATCTTATTTCCAAGTTATTTTGACTTAAAATTAATATAATAAAACAACATAACTAATTTTTTATTTTTTAAGTTTTCATACATAAATGTAAATTTAGATCTAAATTGTAATTATCATAAAATATTGATAATAGCAAAATATAAATAACTATTATGATTAAAATTAATCATAGTTATTATTTTCTATGGTTAATTATAATGAACATAGTTATCATCTATTCTTTTGACCATAGTTACTGAAGGATTGATTGTAGTTGAGATTAGTTTAATTATGGATGAGTTATGGTTAAACAAATTAGAAAATTTAGATTTTATTATTTGTATTTTAATTATGGATGAGTTGTGGTTGAACAAATTATATAATTTAGATTTTATTATTTGTATAACAACTTATAGGCCGCAAGTACAAATTTAATGGGATTTAGATCATTGGGATCTTCTGATGTTTTATTATAATTGTTTTTTATACGATGAACCACATTGGCTTGGTTCTAAACGTTGATTAAAATCTAGTTGCCTCCATAAAATCTTTAGATTATAAATGTTATACTTACTTTATCATTCATTGTAGTTGTAACCCATTTTCCTATGATAACTCATAAAAAAAAAACTTTCTTGAACATTTTCTTCCCTCTTAAATCTTACATTCACATTAGAAAATGGGGAGTTGCAAACCATTTTGTACTTAAAAAATACACATGGTTATGTTGTTACGTTTTCTAAGTTTAACTAAAAAAATATAAAAAAAAAACTTTCTTGAACATTTTCTTCCTCTTAAATCTTACATTCACATTAGAAAATGGGGACTTGCAAACCATTTTATACTAAAAAAAAAATATACATAGTTATGTTGTTACATTTTCTAAGTTTAACTTAAAAAATATTAACATTTATATTTAAAACTAAAAAAAACATTCAATTTTTCATTGCTTTCTAAAATACATGGCATGACATCATAATTGCATGTAGATGAGATATGAAGGTTTATTTTTATAGTCTTATAGTTGTTAAATTATAGTAATAATGTTTAATTATTGATACAATTTTTGAAATAAAATGGTAAAATTTCCACAAAGAATATCAAGAATTAAAAATTGATATGTTGATAGGGGTTTAGAAAAATAAAATGATGTAGTAAATTCTATAAATAGGGGTAATTTTAAATCACAAATTTATTTTCCTTACATTTTCCCATGCGAATTATCAAATTCATTTTCCTTACATTTTTCAATGTGAATTATCTAAGGATTATTCTTGTGATAGGGGGATTTGATAAAGTTTTCTACTAGATATTACAAATGAAGTCCAAAAATTTAGATAAGAAATCCAAGAAACAAGATTAGATCCAAACATATGCTTAGCTTTATTGATCTAGCCAAATACTTTTTATATTTTTACAATGGGTCCACTCAAGCTAACCGTCAATTGAAATAAATAATAAACAAAATGCAGTCATCACAAGGGTGAAAAGAAAAAATGAATAATGCCTATGCAAGTAGCTCAAAGGTTGAAAGACACAACTAACTATCCCTACATGCTACTTGAAAATAGGAAAATTGTCGGGAAAGGAGGTTAACAATCTAGGATGTTATCTACTAGGCGAAATATCTATATTTCATCTTCTACAAGAGAAAGTTTTTACAATTTGAGTTTATTGATGTTCACCATATCATGACTGCCCAATTGTGAGGGAAGTTGTAGAGAATGTGCATTATCATTGATATTTTATACAATGGTGTATGACCTATAGCATATAAGTTTGATATTTTGATGCCTCTATGCTTTGAATCGCTCATTGTCAAGATATTATACCCAAACTTTATTCCCAGCCTAAAATATGATAGCACTCTATGGGCATCCTAAAAGGTATTTCATTATGCACTCGAAGCTACTAGAGAAACTATTGTTGCACATATATTTCCATTGATGTCAAAGATGTAATGTACATGGCACACAAACAATATGGTGCACAAGGAAGTATGGCACATAGGCAGTGGAAGTGTGTGAAAGGTAAATAGAGATGTAGAGGAATAATTGAAGGCATAGAGACGACCACTTGAATGTATGAAGTGAAATCTAAGAAAATAGAGTTGAATAACCCTTGCAGGTGTCGATGAATAGTGACCCTTGGATCGAGAAGAATCTAGTGCAACAAAGTGGATTGTGATGGAATATGTGGAAGTTGAGCATATGAAAATTTGTAGGGAGCCTTCAACTAATGCAATAAATGGCATAGTGGAGTGTGTCGAGATTAAGTCCGTGTGACAAGTGACGAAGTGGAATGCGACGAAACGAGTGAAACGTTGGCAGTTAAGAGAGAGAGTCATAAAGGGACGTTAACAATTTGATCGAGAAACTGGGTGAGCATTATGAAAAGAATGTGCAACAAGATGAAGACTTGTGACTTGAGTCTTGCGCTCCCATTTGATCTATGTATTCCAAAATGTAAATTGTTGCGTCAATTTTGAGGATATGAGGTGGAGCTTATTCATTGGAAGATTTGGTCTGTTTGATTTAATCAAAGAATGTCGATTTGTAATTGAACAAACAAATATTCTAAATTTAGATAGAAGTGTGTCCACATATAACTACCTAGACTTTGATATCATCAATATTTGTCCACCTTGTAACTGCCATCCATTCACATATTTTATTTAGACATAAGTGTAACTAACAGGACTTTGATCTGGTCAAAATACGTCTAGAATGTAACTTTTAAGTGTCTACGTAGAGGAAGGGGAACTTAGGAAAAAAATTTATAAATAGGGATGCACTATGTTCAATTTATGCGCTGATAATTAGAGGGAGAAAGGTCCTTTCACTGTTCAAAATAACTGAACTGGAGATTTATCAGTTGTTCCTAATTGTACAGAAAGGTATAGAAAAAGGTCCAATTCTATAAGAATTAAAAAAAAAAAAAACAGAATTAAGTGTGGCAGGGTGGTGCTAGGGTGAGTTTAAGCTCACTATCCTCATTATCTTTGATAGGTTGGTGACAAGTTGGTACCTAAGATGTTTGGTTTCCTCATTATCTTCGATAGGTTGGTGCCTAAGAGGATTGGTGTCTTCATTATCTACTATAGGTTGGGGCCTAAGAGGATTAGTGTCCTCATTATCTGCGATGTGTGGGTGCATGTTAAGATGAAAATTATAAATTGTAAGTTGGTTCTTGCAGAAGAACATAAAGAAATATGTTTTGTGGTTTTCTCCCACATTGGGTTTCCATGTAAAAATTTGGGTGTACATGTTTTCTGTGTTTTTTTTGTTTCTACATGCACTGGTGATTAAGTAAGCACTTCTAAATAAGTTTAAACATTGAAAGGAAATAAATTAGTGAAAATTGATACAATACAGTTTCACTCCCCTCTCAGTATTGTTGTGAGTTTCAACAATTGGTATCAGAGCATAGGTTCCTTCAGTAATAACCTAACAACTAGAAGGAAGATCACACATAAAGTAAAGTAATGCAATTGGAATCCGCAAAATAAATATGGGACAAACTGGTAAACAATTATGAAGGAGATGAGAAAGTAAATTTGGCCAAACTTCAAGCTTACATAATGCAATTTGAAAGCCTACGAATGAGTGAAGATGAAAATATTGCAAGTTTCTTTCTCAAAGTATATGAGACTATAAACACTATGAAAGGGCTAGGTGAGAAGATTGAAGAACCTATAGTAGTTCAGAAGGTATTGAGATCATGCAAAGGTAGAATTCATTGTGAAATGGCTCAAGCAAACTACTTCCACCAAATTCAGGAGCTTCTTAGGAGCACTACAGTACTAGAAGAAATTCATTGCTAATTTCTCATACATAGAAGAACCTCTACATGCATTAACAAGTGTTAAACAAGTCTTTCAATGGGGAGGCAAGTAGTAGAAGGCCTTCGAGACATTGAAGGAAAAGATAAGCACTACACCAATTTTGGCATTGCCAAATATACAACATCCATTTGAGATTCAAAATCGATGCAAGAGGGTATGCCATGGTATCAGTCTTAATGCAACAAGGTAAAACTATATGTAATCATTATGAGACTTTTATTAAAGCTATGATTAACTATCCAACATATGATAAGGAATTGTATGCAATGGTACAAAGTGTAAATAAATGGAAGCATTACTTAATGGGAAAGGAGAGGATAAGTCATAGAAATCATCAACCATTACAGTTTTTATAGTCACGGACCAAGCTACAATAATCACGACACCTCAGGTGGATGGGTTTTCTACAACAGTTTCATTTGGTAATAAAGTATAAGAAGGGTATTCATAATAAGGTTGCAGATATGTTGTCAATACTAGTAATTAATGTATCCACAATACTCAGGTATAATTATTTAGCACCTGAAATCTATGCAGAACAATATGTCAGGGATGATGATTTTAAAGAAGTATATGATGCATTAACTCGCGGTAATCAGAAGTCAGATTATTATATTCATGACAATTTATTATATCATCTTGGAAAATTATGTATACCAAGAGCTGAAAGAGTTAATGTAATCAGATAAGCTCATACGTCTCTCATCTCTGGTCATTTAGGGGTTGGTAAGACAATTGCACAATTTCATAGGTATTGTTATTGACCTTGGATGAATGAGATAGTTTCCAAGAATATCAAAGGATGTGTCATGTGTGCCACAAGTAATCCTAGCAACCAAAATCTAGGGTTATATACACAACTTCTGGTACCTTCATAGCCATGGGAAACTATCTCCATGAACTTTGTAGGGGGGTTTTAGATGTCGAGGAAAGGTCATGATTATCTATATTTCATGGTGGAAAAATTCAACAAGATTTGTATTCTAATTCCATGCAAGAAATAGGTCACAGTTGAAAAAAAAACACACATGTTCTTCGCTAATGTATGGGTTCATTTTGGACATCCTACATATATAATATCATATCAAGACTCTCACTTTTGGGGAAAGTTTTGGTCTCATTTATGGGAGCTAATGGACACTAATTTGAAGAAGAGTGAGACTTTTCATCCACAGATAGATGGACATACAGAGGTGGTGAACAGAGCAGTGGTATATCTACTTTGAGGATACAACAACAAGCATCCTAAATTATGGGATGAATAGTTTCCTTATATCCAACATGCCTATAAACATGCCATGCATTTGTTTACTAAAAAATCTCCTTTCGAATTATGTTTGGGGTACTTTCCTAAATAACCTATGGAATTTGTTTTTGGATAAGTAGGTAAAGAAAATGGACAAGATGATACAAATAAAGCTAAAAGGTTCATTCAAAAGATTCAACAGGTACATCAAATAGTACAGGAACAATTGGAGAAAAGACAAGCCAAGTATAAGGAAATGCAAGACAAGAATCAGGTTGATCATAAGTTTGAAGAGGTGATCAAGTATGGTTACATATCAACAAAGATAGAATGAAAGGTGAAGGTAAAAAGTTAAGAAAAATCTCATATGGTCCATTCAATATCTTGGAAAATATTGGTACTAATGCCTTTCGTTTAGATCTACCAACCTACATGCAAATGTATTCAGTGGTTGAATATTTGTGAGCCTCTTCTGATTATGGATGAAGATGAAAGTATTTAGGTTCTACCATTTGATGATTTTTATCCAAAATATTTGGACGAGCTACATGAAGATTTCATCCTTGACAGAAGGATCATAACTTTACAACGAGGTGAT
>JZKD02S0244672.1:0-21202 GCA_000966675.3 Picea glauca
AACATTTGTATGATTTTCTTTTGCTTGATTAACCAACCAATATGCCTTTATCAATTCGAGAATACAAATTTTCAACTCTGTCATATTTTGTTTTTATGTAGCACTTGCTTCCAAATACTCTAAAATGTTTGACATTTTCTAGTATTACCTTCCATAAATCATATGGTGTTTTGTCACTATTACTTCTGAGCATTCCTCTGTTCAAGATATGAACAAATGTGTGTACTTCTTATACCCAAAATATATTGCTCAACTTCGAATCCTTCAACATGGTTTTGGTCATCTCTATTACAATTATGTTCTTCCTTTCAACAACTCCATTTTTCTGAGGTGTCCTAGCTATTGAGAACTACCTTTTTATTCCATGCTCTTCAGAAAAATCCATGAATTCTTTTGATATGAATTCACCTCCATTGTATGATGTTAAGCACTTAATTCTTGAATCCATTTCATTTTCAACCATCTCCTTGAATATTTTGAAATTTATGACTTCCTCTGATTTCTTCTTGAGAAAAGATACTACAATCATTCTTGTATAGTGATCAATAAGTAGCATGAAGTATTGTTCACCATTTAGTGCTTTTGTTCTCATTGGCCCACATATATCAGTGTGCACAATTTCCAAAGGCTTTTTTGTACAGTATTCCTTTGATCTGAATTTTGTTCTTGTTTATTTTCCATGTAGGCAATTCTTGCACATAGTACTGGCCGGTTTTGAAATTTTAAGCATTTCTCTTATTGCTTCCTTTATGCTAATATTGACCAGATTGTCAAAGTTCATGTGTCCCATTCTTCTGTTCCAAATTCAACTTTCATTTCCCTTCCCAAGAAACATATTTCTTTTCTAATCTCATTTAATATGTATATGTTGTTTGGATTTCTTACTGATGTAGCCACCAATTTTCTTGAACCTTCTTTCCTTATCTCACACTTCTCAGAGTTAAATATAAGTTTATGTCCCTGATCACACATTTGACTCACACTTAGCATATTATGCTTCATGTTTTCAACAAGTAGGAAATTTTATTCCTTGGCATCCTTACTTCCAAGCTTGAATGTGCCTTTCCCTATAATTCTAGGTGAGTTGTCATTGCCAAATGAAACTGATCCATCTCTTTATTTCTTCATAGTTATAAATATGTTCTTGTCACCTATAATATGTTTTGAACAACCACTATCAACGTACCAATCACTTGTTCTTCTTTGTGCCTGTAGTGCAAGGGAACATTCTTCAACATTTACTTTATCCCGTTTCTTTATCCAAATTCTTGATGGTCCTTTTTTATGATTGTTGAATTCCTGCTTTGGTTCCTTTGGAGGAACTTTAAATATGCAATCTTTGGCCATGCGCCCAAAATTGTTGCATTTATAACATTCTACTTCACTGTTTAATGAGACAAGATTGTTATTGTTTCTGTTGTATGCTTCACGAGGTTTTCTGAGATGATTACTTCTAGTGTGACCTTCATAGTTTCTTCTGTTCTTAGCATAATCTTTGAAGTTTATATCTTTGTGCCCAAAATTGTTACAAGAATAACATTAGCCAAGCAATATAGTTTGATACCCGAGAGATCTTCTGAATGGTGTTGTTCCTATGTAGTTTTCTTCTTGTTTTATTTCCATGGCTGACTGTTGATTCTGAAATCTGGGTCTTCTAGATGGTGCCATCCTTCTATAATATTCTTCTCAATCATTATCATGAGAGGGGTTTCATTCTTCCTTCTTGGTGAATCCTCTGGTGACTTATGCATAATTCCTTTGTTCTACTTCCTCTTCTATAGTCATAGAGCTTGAACCCTTCTATGTATGTGTTTGGTTGTATCCCAGTCCATAACTGTCATGATACAACCTTTGAGCATTGATGATTTCATCTAGTATTTTGGTGATGTTCTGTTGCATTTCTCTTTTCTGAATTTCCTTCCTTAGTGAGACTATTTCAAGTTATAATCTCTCTTTCTCCTTTTATTTTTATTCCAACCTGCTTCTGAGTGTCTCTTCGATCCTTCTGGATTCTTCAACTTGGACTTCTAGGTTCATAATCATCTGTTGATCCTTTTTAGAAGTAGGATTTTGAGAATCCTCCTTTAGCATAAGTAATTATCCCTTGAGTGTTTTTTTTTTCTTCCTCTCTCTTTTTAGTTTTTCTAAAGCACTGAATAGTTATTCTTTGAGATCAACTTCACCTTCTTATTCATAGCCCTCTTCATCATTTTCATAAGCTATAAATAGTACATTTTCTGAGTGAATTTCTCTATCATCATCCTCATCGGATGATGAACTGTCATCCTTTGAGTAGAGACTTTTCTTGAAGAATTGGTTCTTGTTTCTTCTATTGTATTCCTTTTGATATTTCTTTTCTTTCTTAGGAATTTTTTCTTCATCATTATCTTTGTTCATATAATATGGACTTTTATTAGAAAAATGACCAAATACCACAATTAAAACATTTAAAAGGAATCTTATCTTTGTACTTGCCAGTTCCTTTCTTTAACTTCCTTACGAAGTTGTGCATATCTTCATCTTCATCATAATCATTGCTGCAACTACAATATGACTTTGGATTTTTCTTATTCTTCTTGGTCTTATTGGATGCCTTGAATGCCACTTCCTTCTTGGGTGGATTATCCTGCTTTGTCCTGATTTCTTAGGCTATGAGTATCCCATGTAGCTCGTCCATCCTTAATGTGGCAAGATATGCTCTTTCTTCTAGGGATGCTATTTTATGATCAAATCTCATTGGGAGAGACCTTAGTACCTTTTGGACAACCGATGATTCTTTAATTTCTTCTCCCAATCCTTTATGGCATTTACCATTTCATCAAATCGTAGAAAGTAAGTTTTTATTTCATCATCTTAACTAATACATACCATCTCAGACTCTGTAACCACCCTGTTGTGTCATCATACCTTGCTAAAACTTGAACCAAGCATCCTTCTTCAAATATGGCTTAGCCTCGATGGACATATGCCAATTATCACATGGGGCCTTGCACGATAGGTACTAAACAACCCACAGGGGGTTCCTCACAGGACACCAATAGCTAGAACCATGAGAGTCAACTAAACTAGGGTTTCCTAAAAACCTTCCTTCTCTACAACTCCGAGGCTTTCACACTCCTTATTTTCTCAGATATGTTTCCTCAGATACACTACAAAAATATTCACCAAAAGATAACTTGAAAGATAGATAAGCATTGAACTTGTGTGTGTTAAGATGAGAGGCTTCTTGAGGTGTATTTATACTTTTCCAAGTGACTTCTTTCCTTCACTTTAGGTTCAACCTATACTTTCTTGTTATAACCATTTTTCCCTTTAATTAATGACTTGTAACTTCTTGTTGCAACATTTTATGGGATTCTTAACCATTCTTTGGTGCTTGCAACTTCATGAGGGAATAAATCCTCAACCGCGAGGAACCATGTGGCATACCACCTATCGTTGGAAAATACATGGCAAGGACTATCCATATATGAGGGTTTTGTATACACTTGAAGTATCCTTCAACCTCATTTTCCTCAGTGAAATTCAGGTCTAAGAGGTTGTATTCTATCTTCTTCATGCATTAATATTTCTATTCATTCAAGTATTCCTAGGATTCATTCATTTTTAGGCTCATGCATGCATTCTAATACATCTAGTTAATCATTCATTCATTCGTAATATAACCATTAACAAGAAGTAAGCAATAAATAAACATCACATATAACACATGTTTTACCATGGTTCACCCCCTCCTGGGCTACGTCCACAAATATTTGACTTCTCTTCTCTTTTATTTAGTCTACTACAAAATCTGGTGCTACGCGCCTTACATATTCAATCATACAATCCTGATGACGTTAAGGAACCTCTATGAGGTGGAATAGATCACACCAGGCTACTCAGCCTGTGATCTAACTCTCAAAATCTACCTTACCCAACTCTTCTACTGCCTCATTACAAGTGATAGTCTCTCACTTCTCAATAGTATCGAACTGATTAACTAACTAACTCTTGACCTAGACCTCCTAGGTTCTTATTTATACTCCTTTTCAGGATTGTAGCCATTACAATCCTTATAAAAAACCTAACCCTAATATGGTTAATCTTGTCTTCTTCCTTGCACGTGGCTTTTGCTCTTGCATGTTGTTTTTCCTTCTTTTTCTGCATTCTTCTTTCTTGCCAGTTGTTGCATGTGCTCCAAAATTAGGTCTTTACTCAAAATAGGCCTATGCCCAACACTTGACCCTTCTGAAATCCGAGATCCGATAACCTATCGAGCTCTCTCTATTGGACTCTCCCATTAAAAACCATCTCGAACTAGCCTTCCGACAACCTCCTTATGAACTGACTTGCACTCGACCGCTACGTGGCACTGGCAGATTCACCCACCCTTGCTGACATGGAATGATGACATGGAAACTTATGTGGTACTCTCCTTCAGCCTCAAACTTCCCAAGGAAGCATGCTCGTCTAATAGATAAGATGGTAAGAATTAGAAATCGTGTCGATCAATGGCCACGATCATCTCGGGATCCAAAATTGCGCACTGGTTACCTTGATGGAATTGACTTCATCGAGAATTATTCTGAATGAGTTTAAAAAAAAAAAAAATTCTGAAAGAACATCTCTTTGAGATATGACATCTGATAATAACCCTGATTGATCTAATGGATCTCGTTCCTTCGAGATTCTGCCATCAGGCTTCTCTTCTTCGAACGAAAACTCGCTCATTGTTTCAACACTTTTCCAAAACCTGACTTTCTATGAATGGTTAGGATTATCCCTCGATATGATGAATGGTCATTTTTCATTAGGATTTCACCATCAGATTCCTCCCTTCGGACTCAACCTCATGCTCGATTCCAAGTCTTTATGAAACCTTCTTCGCAAAGTCCTTTCAAGAATGCCTTGCTCTGATCTTCTACGGTTGAATATTAACCATGGATCCTCATGATTGAATTAATCTTGGTCATTGATCCATAAAATTCATATGAATTCGAATTCCATATCTGAATTAGACTCTGCAAATTGCATATCGACGCCATGAATTACTTCTTTGACTACTCTAAAGCACTGAAACTCGAAATCAACTCAAAATTTTAGGGATTTCACTTCCATTCCCCATTTTTACAGAATTTTTCATGGGGAAAAATATGAAACCATGACTATGCCCAATCCATGTTGGCTCCTGGGCCATAGAATATCAGTGTTGAACCTCGAGCTTTGATGCCAATCTGTACTATACCCATCCACCCACAGGCCGACCACACTACTCCAAAAACGTACTTCAAAGCCAATTTCAAATTCTTATAGCATTTAATAGACAAGAAGCATGAAGGATTCACATGAAATAAGAAAGATCCATTCTACAACATAAAAAAAAATGAACAATATGTCATGCACAACAATAACCAGCAAGCATGCATATTATAAATAAAAATCCCATAGATAATAATTAATACACAACAAAAATAAACATAGAAGCACATAAACACATGATGGAGATAACTTATATTTAATAAAACCATTCACCAACTGGATGCAGACCAAGGACATTCCACCCAACCATAAACATTGTTGTTCCAAATATCAACAGCAGGTCACCCCTGAGCCAAGGCTATGAATCCATAAGGATGGGTTCCTAATGACACACATCTTCCCAAACCAGACAACACTCAAACTCTCGTAGGTTTCTCAACACACAACAATCCAAAGTAAACCATCTCTCTTATCTCCATCCTACACCACCCAAAGACAATGAACCCCCTTCACTTCCATGCAATCCCTCAAGTTGTCCATTTCTTTCTAGGGCTCCAGTGCATCTAGTCAAGAATATCCATGATGGGACTCTTAGGATTCACAAATTTGAATAAAATTCAGCACATGCCAATGTATCTCAAGTATACATGCACTAATTCATGGTTGGAATACATCGACAATCACTACAACCAACAAACAAAGGCTCATTTCCCAACAATTCGTTTTTCTCTCCCAAGCTAGATCAAGAATGAATGAGGAATAATGAATGAGAAAAATTGAATGAAGAGTGACAAGAGTGAATGGAGAAGTGAACAGAATGAAGAGTATGAACCCCTAAACATCCCAAAGATGGGTTTATATATTTACTTGGAAATCAAGAACCACATGGCCTTCCCCAAGAATCTCATGTAACCACTTCTCTCAATTAAAATAATTATGGGTAAATAAAATATAATAAAAAGAACTATCCCTTTAATCCCCTTGCTCTCTTGTGGAATCATAGCCCCTATAAATCGTGTCCTTGTCTGTCTTGCAACCAACGATATAATTTATTATTAATAATGATCAAAGTATTAAATTTCCTAGGTACTTCGACCTCTTTTAATTGTTTGGGTGCTTTGGACTTTCATAAAATAAACAAAATACATTATATAATCCGGGGAATCAAAACCAAGGTATTACATTAAATAGAAAAATGATAAATTTCCCTATTTGAAATTGTTTTTCCAGTGAAGCGAAGAAATGTCCATATGTCTCGAATAGTGGTAGCTAATACATAAAATATTATAGTTGTCATATAGCCACACCTAACATATAGTAGCATATAAACAAAAAATAGTTGACAATGGAAAAACATATTGTTGCTTTGTCATCCTCTATGTTTCCATCTTTATATGCAAATTGTACTGCGATCCAACTTTCCTGGAAAGCATCACGACAAATCCAATAATGCCGATGGGATACATGTCTGTATTACTTGCAAATTGTTTGATTGTTGTGTTTGGTATGAAATTGTATTCTTTGCATGTTGGAGACATTGTCTCGATGACACTTTATTCAACTATGGATATAAAACAATCACAATTATCATGATCATAGCCACTTTTTGGTAGAGTTTTGAAATTTGTAATAGATATTCCAGCTCTGGAACAATCTTTTTCTCATGTCTTTCAATAACTTGGTGTGCAGGAACAATCAATTAAATTTTCATCATGTGCCATTTGCATATGTCATGTCAGCATGCAAGATTTTGCATGTTATATTCTCTTTATCCAAATATGTGTTGTAAACAACCATCACATCACCAATGAATACCTCCCTAGTTCTGTGAATTTTCAAGTCTTTTATTGACATAATGTTCAAAGTTGTGGAACTGCACCATGCAATAGAAATTGCAAAAAATAAGCAATATGAAAAACAAATCCAATGTATTTCTTGTACAACTACAAAATGCACACTTTTATATACATACCTTTCCAATTGGTCTTGTTGTGCATGAATAATTTCTTCACCTGTCCCTGTCACACTTGAGTCCCCAACATTGATTGCTTCAATACCATGTATACCTATATTGCCTGAACTGAATATAAAAATTTTCAAATTGCATAAGTACATGTTGTTGTTAGCTAACCATTCCATAGCAACGTGCAAAAAAATAAAGAGCCTATACGAATTTACTTGTGACTCTATTCCTAAGAGTGTGTCTACGATGCACCGGTACTAATACTTCCCTGGCTTGTCCAACTTCTACTAGTTGCAACAACATATACGTGAACACGTAGCACATAGAATATATTCTATACTATTTTTAAATTGATACTTGGACGTTTCTATGAAATGTACTAGTGTGCCTTTGCATATATCATTCTTTTCAAATGAAAAAAATGCAAATTTTGATTTTGTTTTGCAATCTAGCACATCTTTTCTCAATTCAATTGCTATCTATTTTAATGCTATATGTTTTATTTTCACTTTGTCAATGCACTTCCGACCAATACATTTTCCATTCACATATGACAGAGGAATGACACATTTGTGTAATTCCCAAATAGTCGTAAGTTACAATTTGTTCATTTCGTGACAAGACATTCAATATGCACATAAATTGGACTTGTGGACATGAAATCTTGACAAACACTGGATGCACAACTTACTATCAACACAATAGCAACCGATGCAATATGCACTTTCGATTATACACAGTACTATGAAATATCGATATATAGTATTGCATATGCATACAAGTCACCAAAAAAAAAGGTTGTTGCTTGTCTAATTGTTGTAGGCATGCATTCTTTTGGAACATTGTTCTTCAGTTTCCTCTACTGCATTTCTTTTTACTTCTTGCTTTCTTGCATTTTCTCTATTTCATTTTCATGTGAAAGTAGTAAACCAAAACCAATGAACGCTTAAATAAACCATTATGTCAAAATTGCATGAAATACACAATGTTAAGGGACATCAAATGAATAATACACCGATCAAGTTAGAAAAATGCACCTCTGTAGCTCTTGTTCCATGTTTCTTTGTTTTCCCTATTGTCATTTTTAACATAGGTGTTTGTTTTGATGCAATGCACATCGAACCACTCAAACAACAATGAAAATTGATGGGAGTGAGACGCAAAGACAGTGAAAAATGCCAATATTTTATTTTCTCTATTACCAAAACATCTTCCACAACAACTACTTGCAATTCCCCACACAATTTCTTGATCCAATAAAGAAACAAGAACTTCCTAAATATGTAGCAAGAATATGAAAACATGATTTTGTTCAGCTTACTTTTTTGTCACTCAATCGATGCTCAACTTACGACTATGGCATTTTCCATATATATAGTTTATGAGGTAACTCTTGCCCAATTTACTCTACCCCTGAAAAAAGAAAAATATGAATCAAACACTCATTTTTTTTTCACATATGTGATGCACATCAAGAATATGTCATTCAATAATTTGATCCAACAATAGAGCTGGTAAAATATGAATGGTTTTGCTTAAACACCCCACCCATTCCAATGCAAGTTTGAATAAAACAAAGTAAAGATATGTTGGCATGCATATGTGAACACAACGTCAACTATGAGGGAAAGCTCGGTCAGAGGTTGTCTAAGTAATCTAAGTCATTTGGGATGACTCACCCTGATGGGTTTTACGGCTCCGTTGGACGATAAAGGGATATAATATAAACTATACAAATAAAATCACTAACCAATTATCTACTATGTACATTTATGTTCTATATATATATAGTATACAAATGTACATATTGCAAGATTTGTGAAAAACCTTAGAAACTAAGTTTATAAAAGAGAACCAAATCTCAGGAAAAATGTAAATAGATCTAAGGTATATTACTAATATACTTTTACCTTTGAAAAGAAAAGAAAAGAGTGAAAGAAAATGATAATGTTCTGACTTAAATAAACAAAGTATTTAAGCTTATAGGTGAATCTTCTTTCACAAAGAAAATACAAAATTAAATAATAAAAGAAAAAGAAACTACTAATCTAAAACTGGCTAGTTTTAAAAACTGTGTGTGTGCCTTCCCATATCAAACTACTCCTACAACCTACCTGTTAAGAGAAATCTATAGCAGGCAGTTGTATAATTCTAAGACTATAGAAATGTCAAGAGAAAATCACTTCACTTTGAAAATATAGATCTCATTCATAATACAGAAAGGACAAATTTTGTATCGCTAATCTCAGATGAGGATATAAATGACCATTTACAATAAGAAATAAATTTCAATTGGACAAATAGATATGTGCAAACTCAAAGTATATGAAAAAATTCAATACATTTCAAGATTTGCATAAAAAATGATAGAATCACTTGAGACTATCTAATTTGGAATCATGGACTATTAAAGGATTGAAAGAATTAATATATAGACGATAATAATTAACCATGCATTGATAAAATAGACTAAATATAATTTTAATCAATTCATAATCAATTACTTGAAGAACATGAACTATAATTCAAGATATTATAATATAAACAAAACTCTTTGACTCATAGGACAAAATCCTTAAGTAAAGCATAATTCTATATTCCTCAAAAAAATATTTAGAAGTCCATCTCCGAAAATTTTCACCATTCCTGATATCAAAGCTAACTGAGTATTTAAACAACACATTGATATACTTCTCATATCCACAGGATAGATGTAAATCTTCAAAAATAGAGTGTTTTTAAAACTACATACTAATCCGAGTTTATAATAATAATAATGTTTACAACAACTTATAAAAGTTTGGTATAACAATCATTCAAAAATATATTCTGAATTGTTAGGAATAAATCCTACTTTTAAAAACATAAGTGTTTCATGATTCTTCATTAAGCAAGCATCACACTGATCATCTTGTCGTTCTTTTTTGAGACCTGAAAATAAAATTAAAATCCAATTAAAAACCACATTAACTAATTTAAGACAAGCTATAGAATCTTTGATTTTGTAGCTAGTCTAAAAACAATGTAACAACTAATACTTAATAAAAAACAAATCAAAAGATAAATACAAACATTGATTAATTTACCCAAATTAAGAATTGGAAAATGAAGATTCATGCATATCTGATCCCATAATAGCATTGACATTTTTTGAATTCTTAATAATAATACTTCTTGATTTCCTAGGTTTCTTGTTTTCCCGAGGAACACTTTGCTTCATTTCAAACCTCAACTCTCGATTGTCTCTTTCAAGTTCCCTATTCTGCCTCATAACCTGATTAAGGTGCATTTGCAAATAAGGGATGTATGCGTAATACCTATGGGCCCATGCTAAGAATTCGTGACAAGAAACAGGTTCCATATTCAAGAGCAATTGTTAGTGGTCTGATTGTGAAGGATTTTCTTGCACCAACCTAGCCTTTAAATCAGCATGAATTCCTGAGAATCCCTCACAGTCTTGGAGGAATAGAGTGAAATTATAAACACAGTCATACTGAGGATGACTATCCTCTGTAGAGTCTGGGATTTTATTTTAAACAGAGTTTTGATCTTCTATCATAATCATTTGAATGGGATCATTCCTCTGTTTTTGTCTATTTGTTATCATTCTAGACATGGTGTGGCCATTCCTTTTTTTTTTAAACTCAACTTCCCAAACCTCCCGCAAATGCCTAGTTTGTTTACCCTTCTCTCTATGTTTCTCCTTGACTGTTGGTCTCGTAGACTGTGACATATCAACAACACTTAACGAGTGATTCCTCAAATGGATAAGGACAACTTCTAAGGGTTTCCTAGGCACAATATCATGTATTTTGGGAGCCAATATAGCCATAGGAAAAGCCTCTATTTGGGCATCGGGTGACATGATAGGATCATCATGAATCTGAATCTCAATTTGAAAATCAGAGGCGAAGCCTTGGGAGAGAAAGGTTGTTCAATATCTTGCATTAAATTGATGATAGGATCATTTCACTGAGGTAAAAATTCATTTCTTACCATAAAACCTTCCCAACTATCACTTGTGCTAACCAGATGAAAATTGACCACGATGCAAATTAGGTCATGATGAAACAAGTTGGTCTCAGGATTAGGGCTTGGCCGTTGATAAATTTTTGACATTTTTTGTAGGTTTCTAAGTAAGTAGAAGGGAATGTTTAAACGAAACCCCTGAAACACCATAAGTAATCATATATGAAAATAGAAAACTAGGCCGTAATGCCCTTCACAGGTAATGAACTCTTTAATTATCAACAATATACTGTGACAACTGGTGTTAAACAACTCTAAAGGCATACCCTTTATGTGGTATTGTGTCTTCTTGGACACCAATAGAGACCACCATTGAATATTGGTTACCTTAATATTATTAAACCACTTGTCACCTTCCTGAGGAAGACCTGTTGCCTTAGCAATGAATTCCTCAGTGACTTTTAACTCAACATCCCCGATTTTAGCTTTGGTGCCATCAAAAGTCCTGGAAAATTCCTTGGCCACTTATAAATTAAACCCATCAAACGATTGAATAAAACCTAACCAATCGACCTGAGCAAGCCTACCCATCGCGTCGTCATGGGAAAACAAGGTTTGCAGGCCATTCAGCTCTATCCTCACTATGGGATCCATAGATTTAACAGGGGTAAACCAGAAGACAAAGAAATAATTTTCATCAAGGGGAAAACATTGTAATCGTCACAGACCAAGCCATTAAACAATGAAGGAGTCCGAACAAACATACTTGATGATAAGAAAACACTTGAAGGTTTGAGGATTCTCTACCATTATCTCCCACTCCAAATTCTGATTACCTCCTGTAGACCAGAGGACAGATAGGTTCGAAACTAAGAAACCCATGAAACCCATGTGGTCTGCCACAAAATACTGACTCGATTTAGAGGACATTAACACCATGTAGAGTAATTATTTGTGTGATATCTGAAAGGTTAGGCTAATGTAAGTAAGCATCACTAAACATCGTGTCGTGATATGGCAATGGTAGGTGTCGAAAAAAATATTATGCCAAGATTGTTTAGAGTGGTAAAGTTTTAAATGAATCCCGTATCATTCATATCAATGATTTATCAATAATTTTAATCAAGGTTTTAGTTTAGGTTCGACACTTAAGTTCATAAATTCGTTTAAATCAAACCCATACCTCTTAAAATCAAGCTTAGTTTCTAGGAAATGAGCCTTTCTTAGTTTGTTTAACATCATTCATAGATCCTCCATTAAAACATAGTTCAAGGACCTTCTATTCATACCTTTGATTAGTTAAAGAAACACACAATAATATTTAATCCATCCAAAGGGATACTGTCACACGAGTTCGATCAACGTTTTGCACAAAAATAAGCTTTAATTTCATGCTTTGCAGTCATGAAATTGAAGAGGGAAAACGATCAATAAGTGACACAAACATATTCTCACAAAAATGATAAAAATTCAAACAAGACTTATTGGCATTAAACAATCACACCTCTGCACAAAATAAAGTCAGTCAATCTGATGCATATAGACATATTAGGCAGTGAGTATAAGAAATGATTATGTATTTCAAATGACAATGAGAAACAAGGTGCTAGTTGGGCAGCCAACAAATGGTGACTCATTGGGCAAAGCAGTTATCTATGTACTGGTGAAAACATCAGATCATGAAGACTAAAAGAATCAACTTGTCTATCCAATTTTCCTTCGAGAGTTTCTCATTTGGTATATGTGGCAATGATATTATCCATGTTGGCATATGATAAATTAGTGTAGCCACAATTCACAAACTAAGGAAAAAAAATTATTTTAAGGATTGAGATCTGAAAGATGTTTTCCTCGATGAGTCATGAGAGTTTATGAGTAGGACTTTGATACCACAGGCATGGCCACTGCTGCCAGGAGGCGTTCATAGAATCGACAAGGTTTCCATTTAACCCAATCAGATGCTTCTATCCCATCTAGTAGTTAAGAACACATGGTAGATCAATCCTGGAATTATTGATTTTGATTCTTTTGGAAATTTAGGAACTAGTTGAAGGTCAGAGCTCTGGCTTGGTGACCAGTTAACAACAATGTCATCCATAGAGATCCAAGAAAATGAACAATTCAACTCATGATGAGACCTCTTTTCCTTCAGTTTAGAAAGTTGGAGTCCACTACCCTGGCTTGGTAACCAGAAATGGTAATGTCACTTCTATGGATTCTCCATGGTCATAATAGACTGGCTCATGATGAGAGCTTGCAACCCTCATCTAGAAACTTGTACAATTTTATTTTGAAAACACAGGTGATCCAATCATGGTATTTGAAATTAATCTCTTAACAAGAGATTGTCTAAAAGATGAGGAAGAAAATCCAGAAAGTTCCTTAAGAATGAGGGATGGCATCAAAGTATTAAGATCTACATGATTGTCAAGGGTTAGACCAATTTTATGAAACAATCCTTTACAAGGAAAAGGGAAAGAAAAATGGTAGCAACCATATTTAAAATTTAACCATCAGGGATAAGGTATATTTTTTAGTTTCAATAAAAAAATTGAACTCTCGTTGGTGGCTTGGAAATCAACAGATAGTGTAGTCTTTTAAAACTAGATTCCTTCATGATGATCAGTTTTGAACAACATAATAAAAAAATTAGAAAGACAAGAAAAACAACAATTAAATTTCACTCAAAGAAAAGGAAAAAAAAACACACCACAAACTAGATATTTACAAACTAACTTTTTACGAGTAGATCAAGAAAAGTACTTTTTGAGGGCCTGACCATTTATTGGAAAAGTATCCGGTCGTCCCTCCAGAGTTTGGAGATGAAAATAAGTAGGAACGAGTTTTTCTTTAACAAAAAACGGTCCCAACCATAGATTTTGAAACTTGGTGCGTTCCCCTTTATCCTCATGTGCCTTATCCCACCTAAGAACTAGGTATCCTACGTTGAAGTTTCTATCAGAGGATGAAATTTCATCAAACCAACATTTAACAATTTGTTGATGCTAATCTAATTTATGTTTGGCCTGTGTTCTGGTCTCCTCAAGTTTAAGTAAAGCGTTAATTCGACTTTCTAAGGCAGGGCATTCTTCCTCCTGAACCTTTTAGGATAGATGAAGTGATGGTAACATGACATTGGGAGGAAGAATAACTTCTCTTCCATACACAAGGAAGAAAGGGGAATAACCGATGGATGCTTTAGGGGTGATTGTTTAAGACTGTTCTTTTTAAGATTTTGATTAAATTTTTATTCGTTGATTCAACCAAGCCATTGCCTTGGGGGTAATAGCTAGAAGAATATTTTAACTTGATTCATTTTTCTAAAGAATAAAAATTCATGTCCAATGAGGAAAAATAAGAAGCATTGTCGAAAATTAGACATTCTGGTATCCCAAAACGCGTAATGATATGAGTGTCTAGGAATGAAATCATCTAATTAGTGTTGACCACTCTTATAGACATTGCTTCAGACCACTTGGTAAAGTATTCCATTGTCGTGAGAATGTACTTATGTTGATGTGAAGAGGCTGGGTTGATCGGCCCTATGATATCCATGCCCCATTGCTGGACTGGTGCTTCGATTGTAAAGGGATGCAAAGGGAAAGTGACTTTCTTTACTCGTCCTGCAACCTTTTGACATATTGTGCATTTGTGGGATATGGAATGGGCATCCTTAAACATTATGGGCCAATAGTGCCCGACTCTAAGGAATTTTTGAGAAGTTTTTTCACTACCAAAGTGACCTTCTGCATTACCAAAATGCAATTCAACCAATACCTTTTCAAATTCTTCCTATTCTAGGCAGTGTAACAATACACCATCAATTTTTTTTTATGAAAATCACATCATTAATTAATTGAAAAGGTGCATATTTGAGCCTTAGGGCTCTTCTCCTTTTGGGTTCAAGATGTTGTGGAGTAGTTCCATGTATCAAGTAAAAATTAATTTCATTATACCAGGAATTTGGCATGGTTTGTGTACAACACATTTGTGTTTCATGAGACAATGTCTCGTCCGTTAAGATGGGTTCATTATCAGGTGGATTAATTGAGTTAGCCACTAATTTACAGAGACCTTGACCTCTAACATTTTGGGTTGGTTTAATCTCGAGATCATATTCTTGAAGAGAGGTCATCCAATGAGCCCTCTTCTCCCCAAGCTCTTTTTGAACCAGTAGATTTATTACTGCTGGATACAGGACAATGAATTTAGTTTTGGACTTCAATAGGTAGGACCTAAAGTGTTTTACCACTTTAAAAACAACAAAAGCTTGTTGATAAACTGCAGGATAGTTTAATTATGATCCTTTAAAGGAAGAACTCATGAATGAAATGGGGATTTCATTATCGTCATCATTTTTCTGAGTAAGTACTGCAACATATGATATATCTGATTCAAAACTGTAAAGGGTAAAGTCTTTGGTAAAATCAAGACTCATCAAAGATGGAGATTCTTTTATATCTTGTTTGACAACATTAAAGGCTTGGTTTTCCTGTGATCCCCATTTAAAAACAACATCCTTTTTATCATATTTTGCAGGGTTCTAACCATCTCGGAAAAACTAGGCACAAAACATCTAACAAAATTTATTTTACCAAGAAAAGATTGCATAGCGTTTTTGGATGATGAAGGAGAAATATTGGCTATGGATTGCGTTTTTTCAAGGCCTATCATCATTCCATTTTTTGATACTATAAAACCAAGTAACTTTCCCTGCAAAGATTGATTTCTTGGGGTTTAATGAAATTCCATACTTACGACAACGTTCCAATACACTCCTTAGGTGAGATAAGTGATATTTTTTATTCTTTGAGAAGACGGTAACATCATCCAAATAGACAACCACCGACTAATTTATAAGCCCATGAAAAGAAATATCCATGTCCCTTTGGAAAATTGCCCCAAAATTAATTAGTTCGAAAGGAATTTTATGATAAACATAAGTGCCCCAAGGGGTACAAAATCTAGTTTTAAGTTGATCTGATGGAGACATCAGTACCTGGTTGTATCCTGAAAAACCATCCAATAAGGATAGTCTTTCAACACCAAATACTTGTTGTAAGATCTATTCCATAGGCGGAACAAGGTAATTATATTTATCAAAGGTTCGATTTAAGTTGCAGAAATCGACACAAAGTCATATTTCCCCATTCTTTTTCCTTATCGAGGCTAAATTGGATACCCATTGGGTATGTCGGACATGAAAAATGATCTTAGTTGTTAATGGGCTCTAACTTTGGGTGCATCTTTCTTAGTTTTTGTTGGAACGGTTGGGATTGAGGCTTCACGAGGATTACATGTTGTATTATGTTTGGATCGAATGTTTTTAGATCGTCATAAGTCCAAGCAAACACATCTTTAAATTATTTGAAAAGTTTAATAAATGTTGACTTTTATTGTTGTGTGCACCCTTTTCCCAAATTAATGTTCAGAGGCTGATTATGTGTTCCTAAGTTTACAGTTTCATATTGCAGCGAGAAACTATTCATTTTACAGTTAACTACTCCCTTAAATTTGTCATGTAAATCATAAAAAATTTCTAATCTGAGGACAGATTTAGGGATATAATTTACCATGTTAGATGAACTTTCAGTCAAGACTGGATCAGATATTACCATAAAATCACGAAGATTTTCGTCATGAGTGTTTTCGTCGATTACAACACCTTGGAAAGTGTCTTCCATATGAAAAAAAATTACGATATGTTGATCATCGTCAAACACCTGCCAATTAGTGATATTATTTGGAATTGACAGCATGAATATTAATTCAACAGAAAATGAATTAGGAGAGAAACCTTCGACATGCAATAATTTTGATGCTAAATTTTCCAATAAATCTGCTTCAAAGTTACTAGATCTAGGAATATAACTTATGTTAAAAGAAAGAAATCTATTAATCAAGTTCCATACCTCGTTCTGGTAATTTTGTAGATGAGTAGATACACAATGAATGACATTTTTTACCTGTTTGACTACAATTTCAGAATCTACGAATACAACCAGACAATTAGCATCAAGGTCAATGGATTTCTTAAGTCCCTACAAGAGAGCTTCATATTCTGCTATATTATTTGTGCAATCGAATTCTAATCTAAAATCAATGAAAGTCTTATCACCTTTGGGATCTATCAATAAACAACCAACACCAACTCCTTCACATGATTTAGACCCATCAAAGTACAAAGACCAAATTTCATCATTCTCACAACTATGTACAATATTTAAAGTATGATTAGAGTTCATTACCTGAGTACAAACTGTTATTTCTGATTGTTGATTAGGGTATGCAATAGTAGATATTTCAGCAACAAAATTCCCAAAGAAGGTATTCATACTTTGATTTTCTAACGCATTCACACTTGGGACAAAAGGTTCGTTTGGATCATTCAGATTTGTAACTGTATATTTTAGATAATGTTCCTTGTTGACCCTAAGTTTGTTTGGTTGACCATTGAGTGGAAACCACAAGTGAGACCAATCTGTAGAGAAATAACCATGAAGTTATTCATACCAATCCCTGCTGAGGAACATACCATACACTTTAGGAATATCTGATATTAGTATGTCTATCACCTGATGTACTTTCAGATTGGATGATAACATGATCGAAACATCTTTAAGCTCCCCAACCATAGTAACATTAGTTCTATCTAGCTGAATGATTTTCATATCAGATGGTTTAACTTCAACATTGATTTTTTGACAAACTAACAAAGTAATCACATTTGATGAAGCCCTAGAGTCCACCATACAATTATTCACATTTCTATTAAATATTTTGAATGTTAATAAAAATGGTGGCACGTTAGACCTCTTTCGTGGTGTGTGAGAAGGATTTGGGGGTTGCTGATTTTTATTTGATGCATTCGAGGGTATTTTATCCATATTTTCTATGCTTTTATATGGAACATCCTTCTTTTTATTGTTGTTTTTAGGCACACTTTTGTCTAAAACATCCTTCCTCTTGTTACTAGTATTGTTAGTTGTTCTTTTGTCTAGAGAATCTTTCTTTTTATTGTTACTGTTTTCAGCTATGCTTTGTAACATTTTCTGTTGGATATAGGGGAACTTAAGCAGCTCATAGATTGAAATATTTTCCTTTAAACTCTTAAAATCCTCAATAGGGTCGTATTTTATATTAGAGAAAGAAAAACTCTTTGTTGTTTCAACCTATTTCGTTTGTTTTGATGTTGTATTTTTGTTTGCATAGCTGCATATTTATTTTGATCTTTAGGATGATTTTTACTACGAGTATTATAAGGATGTTGATTATTATGTACGGTTTCAAAGTTGTATTGAAAAATGTTATCTGAAAAATGTCTAAAATCTAGAGGGGATGAATCTCATTCATTAGTTGTTCCCTTATCCTCATTTTCTACATCATTTTGTTGTTCAGCTAGGACATCAAAAGTATTATCGGCTCCAACTAATAAGGTCTGTATAACATGGTGTAATCCTTCTAAACTCAAATCTTCAGCTGGTGGGGTTGACCTATTGGGAGGGTTCGTAGGTGGTCTTCTAAAAGGTGTTCGATAAATTTCTTTACTAGAAGATCCTTCCTCTGCAGCTCTTTTCAGATCTACAACTTGGTTGGATAACTTTTGAAAATCTTTTTGCAGACTTTCCATATCTATGGGTTCCTGATCCTTCTTATTTGAAGATGGTTTGGTAAGAATTTATATCTTCTTCTTGGAAGAAGAAGTTGATCCAGTTTCAGGATTTGTGTTATCCTTCAAGCCGAGCATGTCATTTTCAATGAGAACTGCTTCTTCAAAATATTCTAACAAAGTATTATTTTTAGAAATTTTAACCCACATGGTTGTAATATGATGTAAAGCTTTGGCATAATAAACAACAATCATATTTTCTGCAGGGATCTTGTTTTTGAGTGTAAGAAATCTTTGGTTAAAATCTTTAACTTTTTCTTGGTGATTCATTTTCATATTGGATAACTCCATAACTAAGACTTCTAGAGTTTTGTCGTCTCCTGATTTTTCTAAGAAAAAGGTTTCAAATCTCTCCTAGGAAACAATTGTTTGAAGTTGTTGTGTGAAGTACCATGTGGAGGAATTTCCTTCGAAGGTATACGGAAAAATCCTTCACATGACATCTTCATGTTCTACATTTCTAAGCCTAAAAACCAACATGATTTTTTTTATATGATCCTCATCTCAGTGTTTAGAATCAATATCAAACTTAGGTAACCATTTTTCAGGATGCTTAGGTAAAGGATGTGTTGAAATCTTGTAACTGCAAAGAGTATTCTATTTATTGTTGAGTTATTATTCATCAGATCAATCCCCTTTTGTGGATTGATCATGTCGAGATTTTTACTTGACCAAATCCCCTTTTTGTGGATTGGTCAAACCCTAATTATATTATGCTAATTAAGAAGTTGGGATCTAGGCCTAACTAAAGTGGTTTTAACCACTAAGAAGAGAATTCGTCCCTGCCCAGTGAAGAGACACCTTTCTAGCACTTGCCAGCTAGTATAAATAAAGGAGGCTAGTGCCTCATTTTTTTACTCACTCATTCGCTCATCATGTGTGCACATTTGGTAGCTGTAGTTGGGAGAAGAGGGAAGAGAGAGGTGCATTGCTGAGTTTTGGATATTCTCTAGTGTTTTGGTTTATTGACTTGGCATTGTATTGGCTATCTATATTAGGGAATTTTTTGTTGAGTTTTCTCTGCCATGAGAGTTTCCCAGGATAAATTTGTGTATCATGTGATTTTGTTTCTCTCAATGATCCTACCTATGCTATTTTTATCTAGTAAATTTAAAAGAAACCTAATAATAGCTCAAAACTTAACATGATTTCAGAGCTAAGCTGAAGAGAGCACCTTTCAATGGATACGTAAAAACATCACTGTTGTCGTACAAGAAAATCAGGGCTTTTTATTGAAGAGGCATTTCATCTTAAAACCCATCAAGGAAGTGCACCCTATCCTAGTGAACTCTTTGGCAGCCTCAACGCACTTTTCTAGTTGACAAAACTCCCAGAAAGTGAAACCCTAGTTTTCACTGGTACCGAAAAACCAGAAAACCAGGAAACCATAACCAATACTAGAAGTACTAGTCCTGATTTCCGTAAGCTCGGTTTGAACAGGTAAAATTTGGATTTTTTGAAATATGGCTACACCAAGCTACTTGCCTCAGCCAAGCACACCTTCTGGTAAGTTCAAATTTAATTTATGAGAACTTCCATTTTTTTGGTCATTCTCCCAGCTACAAGTCAATATGTCTGCAAACACCAAGCTTGTTGACAAGCTAGAAGGCGTGGATAACTTTCATTCCTGGAAGTATAGGATTTCACTCATTCTTGAAGAGAATGACCTAGCAAGATTCATTAAGGAATATGTACCAGAACCTACCAATGCTACAGCTAAAGAAAAACACCAGAAGGACATGGTTAGGGCCAAAACAATCATTGCATACTCTATTAAATATCACTTGATCCCTCAAGTGGATTCAAATAAAACTCCAAAATAAATGTTTGATGCCATAACCAGAATGTATGAAGGAAATAACATCAACTCAAAGATGAATCTAAGAACTCAACTCAAAAGTACAAGGATGTAGAAAGAAAAAACAGTTCATGAATATTTCTCTAGAATATCACAATTCAAGTAGCAACTCAAAGCAATTGGAGATAATATATATGGATATGACCTCATAAATCCAGCTCTTAATGGTCTCACAATACCTTGGGATGCGTTCATCCAAACCATTTGTGCCAGAAAGGAGAAGTTGCACTTTGACAGTCTTTGGGAAGAATGTGTTCAAGAAGAATAACGAGTAGCTAACTGAGAAGTAGTACTATCAAGAGATGAATATCAAGCCCTAGATTCTCATGCTAAAGGAGGAAAGAAGATATCTCACTTCCAGAAGGAGACTCATCAACATAAGGAATCTCACTCCTCAAAGAGATTCAACGACTCTCATAAATAATCTCACCCTCCAAGGAGATTCCAGAAGTTTCAGAAAGGTCAAAGAAGAGAAAGAGATTTCTCCTCTTATCAATGCTAC
>JZKD02S0244683.1:9884-21202 GCA_000966675.3 Picea glauca
ATGTGTTGATGAATCTTATATGCACTTAATAACTCAATAAATTAGTAGTAGTTATTGATTCCAAGAAAGAATTTGGCTTGGGATCATTACAGAGACGGGGTTTCAAGTTGATTGGATTGAAAATGATTGCTCACGAGTTACAAGTATCTACCAATCCCAAGGTGGATAGCAGAGATTTTATATGCAAAGGGAAACTCTATAGGACTTCCAAAGTATACATCGCGCAAGGGGTTTGTGCCAAATTCTCCACAATAGAGTAATTCTAGGAAACCCTCACATTTGAATTATGAAAAGAGTTCTTGAACACACCTTTCAGGATGTGTGTCATCATTTCTCCCACCGCATTCTCAATTTGGAGAGGAATCGGTGGGTTTGTGGCTAATTTTCCATTTTTGACAGATTTTGACATTCTGTAATCTCTGGCCCTGGTTGCTATGTTATCCTTGACTTCCATCATGTAAACATTAGCGATCTGGTTATTACTAGTAGACGTGGGGGGTCCCTCACTACTGCCTTCTGCACTCGAGGATGTTGAATCTTGAGCCATTTTTTTCCCATGTAGAAATGGGTTCATCAGCACAACGGGATCTTGCTACAACAATAACTTCTGAGCTTCCACAAGTCGAGGGAAAAAATGAGTCAGGTGGTCTTTCATGTAAAGGTTACGGAGATACTTCAACTTTCTCTTCTCTGTTTTCCCCCCACCAACATTGTTAGTAGCCTTTTTGTCCCCCTTACCCTTCTTGTTCTGTTGTTTCTTCTTTCCCTCAAGATTTTGGTTGGACTTATGGTTTGTCTACTACACACTGTGTATGTCTAACGTTTGGGTAGGGGGAGTAGCCAAACTCAAAGTCTAGCTGGTCACAACCTGTTATATTGACAATAATTGCAATTGATTTGAAAACATATCAGTGGACTTTCCTTGTTCTATGCCCACAATACCATCAACATGGGGTCCATACTTTTTCTTGGCCTTGTCAAGGATGGACCCTACCACATATGGAAAAATCTCATAGATCATGCCAGACCGAGAGTAGATCAGTTCAAGCTATTGTGCTCTCATTATCACCTCCTCTTCTCAAAAAACTCCAAAATTTTCTACATCCTTGGAGATGCAAGGCACCAAAGACTTCAAAACCACTCCAGCAAGAAATCTGGTGGGACTTGGACCTTAATCAATCTCTTCCAATGTCGCCATTCTTGGATATGATGGGAGATATGGTCGTGCTTAGGTTTCTCAAAGTTGGCCAACAATTGAGTGTCGACATCGTATCTTACGGGTAACCGAAAATGGTTCAGGAAGACCATCGCCAAGTAATTAAAGTAATAATACCTTGAGCGGTCGAGCTCAATATACCATTTCACGACACCCCCAATAAGAGTGCATTGAAAAAGGCACAACTAAATGGAGTCATCTCACAGTGAGTTTGACGAGAACCATAAGTGAATGATTGTCATATGATCACCTGGATATTCTCCAGTCTTGCCTTCAAATTTTATAATATTGGAGGGAAACTTAGTTGGCATGGGGGGCCAACGCAGATCATGAAAAATTAGGTCATTGAGTAACCTCGACAAGTCTGACAGATGTAAAGTTTCCAGAAACGATAGTTTAGGTTGAGTACTATGTATAGGAAAAAAGGGTCCTAGAGTTTGACTAGAACTAAGTTGCCAGGAAATGTTGGACTGTTGGCCAGGGTTCTGGTAGAAATTGTGGCCTTGACGAGCATACAGAAACCATGTATGCTAGGATATCATCAACTAACTCACATAATTGGATGACATAGTTTGTGGTGGGATTGCTCCCTATGTTGTGTTCCAAGGATTTTAGAAGGGGGTGTCCCCAACCCATCCAACAAGCATAGGTATGGAGCCCTACTCGGGGTTCCATTGAGCATTGAAGAGGTTGCCCCCAACAAGAATCCCTTGCAAGGGAACTGATCCTTGCCAAGTATTCCAAATCCCCTTAAAAGAGAAAACTCATGTCATCACTCTCTATGAAGGAATAGTACCCTGCACGGGGTTCTGTTGTCCAAAACCTGAGTTTCCCCCATCCGAGACACCATCCGAAGAAAAAGTGTTGTTCCAAAACGTGCCTAACAAAGAGAATGACATAGATCCCACCAATGTTGTGTAAGACAAAGGTACTAAACTACTTTCTCCAAACAAGCTATAATTAGCATTCAACCCAATTGGTTGTTGGAAAGAACCACCGAGCGAGGGGAATAGAGTAGGTATATGAACCCCACTGTAAGGGATAGCATTAAAGAGGATTGAAGTTCCCCCGGTTGACCCTTTCACAGGAGTGTTTGAGCTCCTTGCCCCCAAAACCATGGTCTGTAAGGTGGAGTAGGTAAGAAACGAGTTTGAATCGAAGTCAGGCATCCCATATGAGAATGGAGGGCTCGTCACACTCTATGTAAGTAGAGAAATGGTTGTTGTCGCCGAAGGTATCAGACCATTTCCTGAAGTACAGGGGGTTGATACCACTGCGGTACAGACCGATGAATGTGGGAGAGGAGGCAAGATGCCCCTTGCAGTAGTAGCCAAAATGAGAGTATGAGGACTCTTGGATGAAGTAACAACATTTGCTTCCATAGATTCTTGTAAGACTAGATGGCGCTCGAAAGGTGTCACCTCAAGAGGGATGATCTGGACTAAGATCGACGCTGACAGGTTAGTGATTGGAGGGTTGGTTGGCCTAAGAGATTCTGCCCCAAGGTAAAAAAATATAGGTTCCTTCAGAGTCGAATAGTCTTCTCACGGAGCAGGCTCAGGCATAGTTTCCCATGGCCCAGTCTCCTTGAACGACTCTTGTTGGTCAAGTATTCGCCATAACGATGGTAGAGGTGGCTCCAATGCAACCAACGGTAGGCCCTGAAGCCTTCAAGACAGATGAAGCTCTTGATCTTCCACTTTGTGAAAATATCAATCGACACAGTAAATATTAACTAGGGTTTAAACACCATGAACACACTAATTTTTTTACCTAAAGGACAAATCAACCAGTCAAACTATCTAGTAGGAAGGACAGTTACACCAGTCAACACTAGAGAAATTAACTGGTGCAGGTGAAACTCAAACACGAAGCACCCTTCAAGTATACTCTGCGAAGCATGACCCGACGTTTCCCCAGGTACCGCGATATACCCCCACAATCACCCATGTAAGTCCCTAGAATATGGGAAACTAAGTTTCCAACTCATAGTCAGTCACCAGGAGGGTACAATCGACATTCGGGAAGATCGCAGTGAGAAGGATAACAAGTCCAAAACCTATCAATGGTATCAATAGAAAATGGTCTGGAATACAATAGAGGATCTCAAATAGATTCGAGCTCCATGAATATTTGTAGAAAAATGCAGTCGGTAATACTCCCAATACAGATCCTCAAAATGCATTCCCCACTACGTTTAGTCTTTCTTTGGAGGGGTTATCTCCACTTCCTTTCCTCAAGCAACCTTTTGTTTATCCCCTATGTTAGAGGGGGGTCCCAGATAAATTCTATGATACTAGACTTAAACACTCCCTAATTCATAATCCAATGTTTTTTTTTACACCCTTGAAGAGTTTCCTCTCCAACCTAATCCAAGGCCCTAGCCCTAAACTAGTTGGTTGACCCTACAAACATAAAAAATCTAGTTTATTTTAGATTAAGCGTTCTTTTTAATGGCTTGATTTACTCATGGGATATGGTGGTGAAACCAATGATGTTATAAGAGACAAAAAAGAGGAGAAAAATACGAAACTTGAAAGAAAAATTACTTTTAATCCAAAAGAATTTTTTTATAACTAACTCTTTGTAACCAACTTTTCTTTAACTAAATTTTTCAAGATCTTGTAAATAAAACCTAAAAAGTACTTTTTCTTGACTACAAGCTACTTATGTTTCAAGAAATCAATAAAGAAGTTAAAAAACAAACTCTTTTTCCTTTTTAGCAAATAACCAACTCTACCTACTTTACCAAACTGAAAATAATTTTTATTTTTTTTTAAATTTCCTTAAAGAGAAAAACTAAAATAAATCTTTTTTATTTTTTCAAAGCAAGTAAAAGGGGTAAAAATAAGACTAAAATAAGAATGAAACAAATATTTATCCCACTGTGGATCGCAGGGAGTCAATCAAGAAACCAAGAAGGAAGATCTACAATTCAAAAGCTTGCTTAAAACCCTTTTAAAAATAAACAGAAGAAAATCAAGAATACAAGTAAACTGAACTCTAAACCCATTTTATGGCTGTAAACAAAGACTTTGGACTGATACAAGAAAACCCTCAGAAGTATGAACTTCAATCAGGAAAGAGGGAAACTCCCTCTTTTTCAAAAATTTTCTTGAAACAGAGACGCGGTCTATTGCATCAACAACCTACATATGTACATGAGTTTTTTACTGAGAAGAGTGCGTATGTACATGGGCTGACTCAAGACAGGGCACGTACGCCTCTATATCTTTCAAAAAAAAAAATATCATGCAATCTTATAGGGAAGGGACAACTATTATAACACCTGAAGGTGACCAAAATCCCTTGATAGAATAAAAAAACTCGACAGAAACTTGAAAGGAAAAAAAACCAATCAAACAACCCAAAATCCCCTAAAAAACCCTAGAGGCTTCCCCAGTATGGTTGTCAGTTTTTCTTGTAGGAAAAACCCTCCATTAAATACTTCATGGTTCAGAATGTAGGCAGAGAAAATAACCATCTAAAAGATAATCAATTTTCAATACTACCCCAAACATACCAAAACTAATATAAATAAATCAAAGAGAATAGATCGTGTAACTATACCTCTAATCCCATGTCTGGTGATCTCTTCATGTTTGTAAGTTCCATTGACTGCACATCTCCTCTCAAGGTTGACTTGCATCCAAATATTGAGAAAAAAAAGAACTAAAAGCATGTTATTCCATATATAAGTTAGGGTTAGATGTTATAATCTCAAGCATAAATCAATAAAAGTATTCAAGACACCATCATTTGGGACAGGAAAATGTAATTATTTTATTCATAACACAAATATTATACCTTTACAATCTAAGTCGGCCACCATTCCGCAAACCTGGTCCAGGCTCCTCTTCAACATGCTCCAAGTGTACCTTGTATGAACTTTTTCTCTCAACCTTTTGATCTCTTCTATGGAAGTGAATGGGTTAAATGGAGGAAGAAGGGGCTAATGGGTGAATCCTGAGGCAATTTATCACAAAAGGAAACAATATATTAGGCAAGGAGGGGAAGTGAATTCAAGTAGAGTTTCACTGTTCTTATGCTTAGATGTGAAATGAGGCTGATCCGGATTATTTTCGGCATGAAATGAGATCGGAGTTATAATAAAGTAATGCACAGAGATATTGTAGATATTCAATAATATAACAGAAATGTATCAGAGATGCAACCATAAAAACATATATACAGTAATACATGATTTCTATTAAGAGACTGTAAAAATACAGAGTGAAAGACTCACTAGAATGGTGGCAGCTTATCTCTGAGAAGAGATGTGACGACTACTCGCATTCATAAGAAGATGATTACAATGAGGCTATGAAGTCATTTTTACAATAATAAGGAATGCCAAAAACCCTATACATCCATAATCCTAACCCTAGGAGATGAAGCGCCAAAAGTCATGTGGGCCCCGTTTGGGTAAGTGAGTACATCAACTTCCTGGGGTCGTAACTTTTGCATACGATCTCCGTTTTAGGCATGTGATAGCTCGTTGGAAAGGTATCATTGAGGATATTAATTTTGGGGCCTCAATAGTGCCTTTGGAAATCATTGATAACATATATGTCGAAAAAAATTCATTTGGGCCCTCAAAATGGCCCCGGAAGTTAAAACCTGCTAAAAATAGTAAATTGCCAAAATTGTCAGAAAACTGTTTTGAGCTAGTTGGAAAAGGTGGGTGGCCACCAATAACCACCTGGATAAAAGACCCCAACACCTCCTTTTATATGAAAAAATTATGTTTATTCGGTTGGGTGACAGGATATAGCAGGTGGATTAGTTGGGAAACTACCAATAACCCGTAAATTTCAACAAATTCCTTGCAACTTTTTATTTTTTGCAAATTTTGCAAGAATATGCTAGTTTTAATGGTGCATCATGCGTATGTACATGAGATTTAGTGGTGAAACAAGTGTATGTATGTGGGAACTAACGATGCAGGGTGCATACATCTTCTAAAAATTGGTTTTGTAAGAAGAGCTACTCAACAACGCTTTGGCAAAAAATGCAAGTAAGAGGGCCAAGGCCATGTATACATGAATAGGGAAATTTAGGGCTATAACAAGGTGGAATCAGAAGCTGTTGGAGGGTGCTAGGATATTTGATTGTTTCTCATTTTTTTTCATTGAAAAACATCACATTCCACTACAAAAGTGTGAACTTCCTTTTTCATACCATCCCAGAAAAAAGAACGTTTGACCCGATCATAGTTTTTGGTAAACCCTGAGTGCCTAGTTGTGGGTGTAGAATGAAGCTCAAAAAGAATAATGGATTCAAGTTGTGACTATTTACTTAAATACAAACGACCTTTGTAGCGAAGCTCATCATTTTTCCAAGAGTACCCTAGAGAAACTAGAGAATTGTCTTGCAATTGTTGGATCAAATGCGAAATTTTAGGATCTTGTAGCCATTCTTGGAAAACAACATGGATCTAGTCTGGTACAATGAAGGATATGGAGAAAAGGGACCCTTCAACTTGTTATTTTCGAGAAACAAAATCACCAAACACATTTTCTTTACCTTTCTTGTAAATGATATCATGATCATATCCATATAGCTCAGTTATCCATTTGTGTTTCTCTGGGGAGGAAGGTTGTTTCTCTAGAAAATACTTGAGGCTTTGATGATCTGTCTTAATTTGGAAGCGTTTCCCCAAGAGATAAATATGAAAGAGATCCACTGCATGTAGAATATACAACATTTCATTTTCATAGATTGATTGGCCCAAATGGTGTTCTGACAATTGTTTGTTGGTAAAGGCCAAAGGTCTACCCTCTTGCATAAGGAATACTCCAATTCCTCTCCCGGAGGCATCAGATTCTAGGACAAAGGTATTTGTGAAATCAGGAAGGGCCAAGATATGAGTAGTACACATAGCTTCCATCAAGGATTGAAAGGCTTGATCAACTGCGGGAGTCCAAGTGAAATAGTTTTTTTGAATGAGAGAAGTGAGAGGAGCCACAATATTTCCATAATTCTAAACAAACTTATGATAGTAGCATGTTAAACCTAGAAACCACACAAGCTTTTGATAGTCTTGGGGCGAGGCCAATCCTACATTTCTTCAATATTTTTAGGATCTACCTAGACACCAACCTTACCAATAATATGACCCAAGTACTCAACTTCCGATGCGCCAAAGGCACATTTAGAGTGTTTGAGAAAAATTTGGTGCTGAGAGAGTAGATGGAAAACTTGATCCACAAGGGAAAGATGGGATTTCCAAGTTTTACTATAGATGAGAATATCATCAAAGAAAACTATGAAAAAATGTAGGAGAAAAGGAATAAAGACATGATTCATGAGGCTTTGGAAGGTGGAGGGGGAATTACATTGACCAAAGGGCATGAAGAGAGTGTACAGAGGGTGTCTTGACCGCTTGAATAGAATAGAGTTGAGAAATAATACCTGAGTGGCATTTCTTGAGGAGTTTTTCCATGCGATGTGAATTGATGATCTTAGGAGAACAAACTATAAGACCTTGGAATTTATAACTTTGTCCCTCTTATTGGAATTGCATGGTTAATTCCTTAAAATCCATAAGAATGGGACCCAAAGTTCGCAATCATTCAACACCTAGCACAATGTCACAACCTCACATTTCAATGGAAAACATATAATATTTCAGGTGGTAATGTCCAATTTGAAGACTTACATTTTCACAACTCCCACCACATTTCATGGACCCACCATTGGCTATCATGATTTGAAAATTATTGACAACACGAATATATCAATTGGTTTCCTGGGAAATGCGACGATGAATAAAATTGTGGGTGCTACCTCTATCAGCAAGGATGATGACCTTCCTATGATTAATATAGCTAGTGATCTTGTGGGTTTGTGGAGAAGAGAAGCTATTGAGGGTATGTAAGGAAATGAGTGGGTCAACATCAGGTGGGTTAGCGGAATCCTGGGTAGCATCAGGAAGGGAGGGATCTTCAACAAGGGGAACTGTCACATATTATTCAGAAACATCTTTGGAAATTTCCATAAAAAAAATTTGTTCCTTACACTTGTGCCCTGGAAAATATTTTTCATCACAATTATAGCAAAGACCCTTTAGTTGGAATTCAACCATTTCAGCCCTAGTTAATTTATTGATCTCGAGGGGAGTGACAGGGGGGTTAGGATTAGTCAGTCGAGGGAGAGGAACAAAAGAGAGTTTTTTGTTTTTGGAAAAAAAAACTTGTTGGGCCTCTTTAGTATGTTTAGTAGCTTCCAACCAAGTTTGACAGTGGGCCATGAGAACCTGGGATCATAATTCATCCTTTAGGCCACTGATAAATCATTCACAGAAGAATGCAACTGACATGCCCTCAGTTCGAATGGACAAATGATCAAAAGTAGATATAAAGTCTTCCACTGTCCTTGACTGTTAGAACTTGGTCAAACAATCGAGAGAGTGGATATCGGTGTCAAAGTGGTCATAGAGATCTGCAACAAACTAGGTCCAGGTAATATACCCCTGACATGAATTTTTACGCCATTTCCACCATTTCCATCATTTATTATCTAGATAGAGGACAACATAGCAAAGTTTGGCCAACTCATCAATAATACCATGCAGAGAAAAATAATGCTCCATTTCAGTGACCCAACCTGTAGGATCGAAGCCATCAAATTTATTAACATCAACGGGGGGAAGACAGGGGTCATGATGAAAGGATTTTGATTGAAAATGTAGAGAATGAGAGAAATCAACAATATCTGGTTGGTCTGAGGAGGAAGGAATTGAAGTGCGGTTCAACAATTGGTTGACAACACATTGGAGGGTGTTAAATTGGTTCATGAATTTGGCTTCCATGGTGTCAAATTTTTGTTGGACTTGGGTCTCGAATTCTGCAAGGCGGGAATTGGTAGAGGCAATATCATATGTCACATGTTGGATGGAGTTCTGGGATTGATGACAAAATCTTGGAGGTCTTGGTTGCGAGTGGTGGCCATTTAGAGAGGGGGAGTGTGGGTAAGGGAAAATGGGTGGGCGGGACCAAAAAAAAGGACTTATAAGTGATAGGTACCACAAATATCNCCCTAGCTAGTTGATGACGTCTTGCCTCTTTGTAACCTTTTCTTAGCATAAAAGTTGCGGCTGACTCATCCTTTGATAGACATACAAGTGTTGAGTAATTTCATTGGCCTAAAAAGCAAAACGTTTACTTTATTGTCTAGCTAACCTAACCCTAACCCTCAGGTGATGTCACACCTGTTTGAACTCTTGTTTGGCTTAAAACATTGTGATATTGTCACCCTTTGATAGGCTCTGAGTTGTTGATCATCTTCATAGGATTAATTTGCAAAACATCCTTCTCATTGTCTACCAAAACTAATCTAGAAACTAAGCTGACGTCACCCCTCTAGTATAGTGACACAACAACAATATCTATGTATGAGCACATTTATTGCATTGTGATATAATAAGGATTGATTTTATACATTAAATGCAAGTATCATTTTGTATTTATTGAAGAAGTATTATAAGCCTTTTGTCTTTATTTGCAATCATTGACTTCATCAATAATTACATTTATTATTGCTCGTATGTATTAAAGATAGTCATTAATATTTTGAAGTACTAACCACTGTGGCATATTTTAGTTTATCATTGCCTTGTCTCGCAAACAGGTGCCCTTTCAGTGGAATATCTTCTCTTTGACTATCCATTTGGCAGTAATCTGTGAAGGGAAATCTTACCTTAACCTTTGAGCCTTAAACCCTTGATCCTTTTCCTTCAGAACCCCAGATTACTAGGGACGTCTCCCATGGGATTAGCCACCCTGAATAGAAAGAGCCCCCCATCGAGGTGACAGTGGGTGGGGAAGTTCCTGTTATGCCAGTTTGAACCTTGCCTTCAAGCTACTTAAACCTACCCTACAAACTGTGCGATAACAGGATCAACCCCATATATTCCAGACTCCTCTGTCAAACTTTGCTCCCAGTAAGTTTCCCACCAATGTTTGACATGAGGGAGATCTTCAAGGAGTGTGAAGGTGATCTTTTCTTTGTCGGAAAAATTGTGAACAAAGAAATAACCTTCTAACAAAGTTAACCATTTTTCTAGGGCTTCTGCATCTATCTATCCTTCAAATACAGGAATATCAAAATTAACTTGTACCTTGAAAGGCGATGTGCCTCCAAATTGGCCACTTGATGAAGATGCACCTGATGCAATCGGCAGGCATTGAAGGATGTGGGAAAAATTCTCCATCATTTCATCTCTCTGTCGTGTGAGAGTTTTCTCAAGCAACAGATTGATAGGATCGTCTGCTTCGTCGTTTTTTGTTTCTTTCGCCATTGATGGTTTCTTGCTTGTTCGACAACGATTGTCTTCGAGAGAAACAAGCTTGAGACCCAAATTGCTATAATCAGACCTTGTCGGTGACATGGACTGAAAAAACGATCAAGAGAATCCTGCTCTGATACCACTGATCCAAATTATTTTTGGCACGAAATGAGATCGGAGATATAATAAAGAAATGCACAAAGATATCGCATATATTTAATAATATAACAGAAATGCAACCATAAACATAGATATTGTTGGACAACTGAGAGGGGGGGTGAATCCGTTGTTACTGTGCTTAAACAATTATGGTTCTTTTAAACTCTTTGTAGAGACACTTAATGATGATCACAATAATGCAGGTAAATAAACAATGGCACTTTCAGCATCATTCACATATATGAGAAACACAGAGACATATATTTCCCGAGGAAACCCATGCAGGGTAAAAACCTCTTTTTCTTTATATGATAAGTAATAGTTACATTCTTTACAGTATCATACATGTGAGCACCAACTCATAATGAGGCTACAACCTCAGTCTTGCAAGATGCAACTTGTTGAGAGAACCAACTCTATGTTTTCTCTAGCACCCACTAGAAGGAAGCACCAACACCCTGGTTTCTCTACCACCAACTAGAAGGAAGCACCAACTCCCTGGTTTCTCTAGCACCAACTAGAAGGAAGCACCAACTCCTTGTGTTCAAGCACCCACTTGAACCTTTGAGGACACCAGTCCTCCCTAACACCTCCCAACCACCCTGAATAATAAATTCTTTGTTACTGAAACTTACTACAGTGATATAAAATTGT
>JZKD02S0244694.1:0-21202 GCA_000966675.3 Picea glauca
TTCATGGTAATGCCTCCAATCATATAAGAGGAGTTATTGTTAAATCCTTTGATATGATCAGAGTAGTTTTATACAACTTCACCGATAACCCCCCTCACTTCGAGAGGCCTGAGCTCAACTCTTCTGATGCACTATCAGAACACTTGGAGTTAACTGCTCTGATTCACATCAGAGGAGTTGTCCTCAACTATGTCGATTGGAGCTATTTCAATCAACCATCCTCAACCTTTTATCAAAGTATTTGACAGTAACTCGTCTGATACCCATCAGACATCTTGTTATCAACTCCTCCAATTTGCATCAAAGAAGTTAACTTCCAAACCTCTGATTTTTCTTTATGAGCACATTTTTCACCCATTCTTCCTCAAATTTTCACCAAGCTTCTCAAACATGCCTACCATCATTTTATTATTCTTAGATGATGACGCCCTACCCATTGACAACCCCAATGGATTTTCTGGTAGTTCAAAATTCTCAGGCTGCATTCAACTTCATATAATTTGTGATTTTAATCTATGAACTAAGCCTACCTTTTCCTTGCAGGTAAAAATATGTCCCGATGAAAGAAGACATCAAGTAAGGTGCTTGGGACCGAGGCCTCCAGTAGTGGCTAGAAAACTAAATGTGAGCCGAAAGTAATCGGAGCCGCGTACGATGACACATCAGGACTCCTAGAAAAGGAAAGAAAAACACTAAAGTGGGGAGAGGTATACCACATGTTCAAGAATTCTAATTTCTTCGTTGAAGCTGAAGAACCAGATGAACTTAAAGTGTTCAAAAATATTAGGAAGTCTGGCATTTTTAGAGTAGAAACAAACCTAGAATTATTCCCATGCACATATTCCATCACTTGGATCATCAAGAATATATATGTGAAGGACAGATACATCTACAATGCCAAAAACGATCCCATAGCCTCTTCCAGGCATGAATATTTGGTGAGGTGATATCACATCAAAAATGGAAGTAATAATTTGGATATAAAGCTCATTAGTGAGTTTGAATATACTCTGAAGGATATATTTACCAAATGGTATAGAGACAACAAAAAGTTCAAATACAGACCCAAAGGAGGATACCCCACAATTTCCCTGAGAAGGCCTTATCAGTACCTAGTATCCATGTTGTGTCAGTTGTATGGGGAGCCAGATGCATCCCAGTTCTCTCTATCGTATATGCCCTTGATATACTACTACGCAGATGAAGGGATTTCATTCAATTGGGATGATATACTATCTGAAAATATAACAATGACTATCTCTGCAGTCAAATGAGCTTAGCCTGGAACATTTCCAAGATTTCACGTGTCCTCATACCTCTTGGACATTATGTGCATAGCTCATCAATACCCTAGGATGGGGTGGAAATGGAAACTATATGACCCGACCATCCATGTGTACTGCAACGTGCTCTTGGAGCACAAGTACTGCATGAAATAACATAAGATATGTGAGCATTTTATTTTCCCCTTATACAAATTCATATTCTACACCACTCCTCCTTGCATGAAGGACAAGGATATAGAAGTCATCAGGAGAATTGGAGATTGGTATCTCATGGAACATGGAACATACATAAGGGTGTATGGTGCAATGAATCCTCCTCATTTTCTCCCTTTGTTTATGCCTCGTAAGCTTGTGCCCCAAGAGGTTTCATACCACACCATCATACACTGAGTTTGGGGGATGTTATATCGACTGAAAAAAGTGATCTGGCCATCGCTTCCAATGTACATTGGGAACTACTTCTTCGAAAACACAAAGAAATCTCAAGAAGAAGTAAACACCCTATTATCTTATCACTTTGGATAAGAATGGTTCAGAATACATGATCCTAAGAATGTCATGAGGGAGCACTTCAACAAGATTGGTCTACCCTAGGAATATACAATGGATATCTAGGAAGAGGAAGAAGTGCATCAAAATGCTTAGATATATGAAGAAGTCATATTAAATAGGCATGGCCAAAAAAAGGGGAAAATTGTAGATGAATAAAATGCTAGATAAGAAGCCAGAAAGAAAGCAGAGGAAGATGAAGTTGAACAATCACCCCACACTTCCACCTCAATACACTCAGGATCGACAGAGGAGGAAGAAGAAGAACTAGCTAAAAAAAATAGAATATATAAAGAGAAGGTCCAAAAAAAGAAGAATGACACAACAAATAAGAAGCGTAAGATCGAGGTAGAAGCAAAAGTTGCAGCAGAATTATTGGGTATGTGTTATATTCTTTACATGTATGTTTGTGGGCGCGTCAAATTCGAAAACTGTGTCTAACAATCCCAACTTCATTCTCCCTTTGTGTCGTATGCATAGGGAAATTTCCTGAGGGGGACCCAGGGGGGCTATGATTATCCCCCCTTAGACTGCCCAAAGCCATCAGGGTTCGGGGCAGTGCCCCGAAATTTTTTTTAGGGCGATTTCTCTATTTTAGCGTATTTTTCTATTTTTAGCGGTTTTCTAAATTAATCATGTATTAAGAGATTGGGGTTTTGGTAGCTACAAAATACCTAAAATATTGTATATATTGTATTGTGAATGGTGAAATTAATACAATGAAGAGTTGAAAGGTGCGGCACCAAGGAAGGTCAGTTTTCTCCTGGTTAAGGGTTTCCAACGTAAATATATGTGTATTGTGTGTATAAGCCAATGACTAGTTTTTGTTTTGCTTAAGAATATGTACGCATTGCTTTACTTCATAGGTTTAAAACTTACAAGTGGTATCAATGCCATTTTTGGATTTAGGGGGATGCCTTTGTTGTTGAGGTTTTGGCTCAGTCTTGATATATCAAGTTTATCTTGGATCTGTGATAAACCTGGGTTCAGTGGGAGATTTTACAGTGGTGATTCGAGTGTGGAAAGAGGAATGGCTAGCTATTCTAGAATCGAGATAGATAAGTTCAATGGTAAAAACTTTGATCTATGGAATCTCAAGATGGAGGACCTTCTTATACATAAATAACAATGGATCATTGTGGATCATGGTACACAACCTACTAGTATGCAGTCTACTGGCACACAATCTACTGGTACACAATCTTATGGTACACAAATTACTAGTACACAACCTACTTCTATGTTGAAGGAATATTGGGAGAAGTTGGATAGAAGAGCAAGGATTACTCTTTGAATCTGCCTGGAATATTCAATGTTGTTGAATGTCTCAGGGGAATCTGAAACCAAGGAACTATGGGATAAGTTAGGGAGTTTGTATCAATCAAAGTCCCTAGTAAACAGGTTGTTTCTTTGAAAGAATTTGTATCATCTTAGGATGGAAGATGGATATTATGTGACAAAACATCTAAATTCCTTCAATACTCTAGTAAGTTAACTTGGCTCTGTTAATATTACGATTGTAGAAGAAGATAAGTGTATTACTTTGTTATGTTCTTTACCAGACTCTTTGGATAATCTGATTGTAGCAATTGGTAGTACCACTCAATCTACATTGAAGTATGAGGATGTAGTTGCATCCTTGTTATCTGAAGAGATGAGGTGGAAAAGAATGGATGGTCAGAGCACATATGATTTATTTGTAAGAGGTCGTACCCTAAGACAGGAATGCTGGTAAATCTTTGGGGAGGAGATCTAAATATAAAGGTAGATCTAAGTCTCTAGGAAAATATTTGAGGAAATGTTGGAAGTGTGGTAAAGAAGGGAATTATAAGAAAGATTGCAAGTCTAAGAAGGTTTATAAACCAAAGGGATCCGATAATGCCTCTTCCACAGAGGCGAAAATCTCCACTGAAGAAGGAGGTGATGTTTATCTGGAATATACAGGTACACATGCATAATGTGGTGTATGATTGATCGAATCATGTGTGTCATATCATATGACTCCTCACAGGGAGTTGTTCTGTGAATATGAAAAATACAATGGTGGTGATGTATTCCTAGGAGGTGACTCGACAACCAAAATCACAGGACGTGGAAGGGTTAAGTTGTTGCTAAAATATGGAAGGATTAGAACTCTACATGGGGTTCTGCACATTCCAAAACTAGCCAGGAGCCTAATATCTATAAGCAATTTGGATGATGCAGGTGTGGATAATGTATTGGGAAAGGGCACTTGCAAAATGGTATGAGGAGCAATGGTGTTGATGAGGGGAGTTCAGTGTGGAACTCTGTACAAGTTTTTGGGAAGCACTTACACTAATGGGTGTAACGATTCTATTGTCCCTAAGTAGAGAAATAAAGAAGACAAGACCAATATTGTCCCTGGAAAGAAGACCATGTTGTGGCATTAAAGACTGGGGCATATTGTAGAAAAGGACCTTCGAACAATACATGGTAAAGGTATGGTTGAATGTATGTTTAATTGCACTATAGATTTTGATTCATTTGAACATTGCATATATGGTAAACATAATTCAGTAAGATTCCCATCTGGTGCTACAAGAGCAAAGGGGATCTTAGAGTTTATGCGCATTGATGTGTTTGGACCTATGCATGTTCCATCACTAGGTAAATCTATGTATTGTGTTTCATTCATATATGATTTCTCAAGGAACACATGTATTTATTTTCTTGGAAAGAAATCTGAGGTATTTGATAAATTTAAAGAGTTTAAGGTTCTAGTTAAAAATCATACAGTGAAGAAAATAAAGGTATTGAGGAAAGATAATGGTGGAGAATTCTACTAAAATGAATTCAAAGAATTATGCAAGAAGTGTTGTATAGAAAGGAAAAATAATACTCCATACACACCTCAGGAGAATGGATTTGCAGAAAGGATGAATATGCCACTGACGGTAAAATCAAAGATCATTCTTAGTGGTGTCGAGTTAGGAGAAGAATTTTGGGCAGAGGTAGTTGGTATAGCATGTTACCTGATCAATCGATCACCCTCATTAGGGTTGGATGATAAAAATACACACAAGGTATGGACTGGTAAGAAAACCTCTCTTAAACATATCAAAGTGTTTGGTTGTGATTCTTATGTACGTGTTCCAAAGGAAAATAGGAGTAAGCTGGATAATAACGCTGAAAAGTGTACCTTTACTAATTATAAAGATGGTCTGAAAGGTTACAAGCTTTGGAACCCAGAAACTGAGAACACTATTTACAGTTGGGAAGTTGTTTTTAGAGAGGTGAAAGATGTTCCCAAATAGGAATTCCTACAAAGGCAAGAAGAACCTGAGAAAATAGAGTTTGAGTTGGATGATGAAAAATCTAAATCAACTAAAGAAGATGAAGCAAAAGAATAAGAATCTCATACCTCAGTATTGAGGAGATCAATGAAGGAAAAAAGGAAACCAAAAAGGTGTAGTCTACCTGATTTTCGTTCTAATTTTTCTTTATCTATTGCTAATGTTGATCCCAAAACTGTCAGGGAAGCAGTGAGTTCATAGGATAGTAAACTTTGGAAGAAGGCCATGGTTGAAGAAATGGATGCCTTGGATAAGAATGAGGTATGGGATCTAGTTGAGTTGCCAACTGGAATAAAATATGTCGATAGAAAATGGTTGTTCAAGAAGAAGTTTAATGCGGAAGGAAAAGTGGATAAATAGAAAGCTCGGTTAGTAGAAAAAGGTTATTCCTGGGTAGAGGGAATTGACTTTGGTGAGATTTTTTCTTTTGTTTTCAAGTTAACTTCTATTAGATTTATTTTATCTATTGTTGTTTCTTTTGATCTTGAAGTGGAATAGATGGATGTGAAGATAGAATTCCTACATGGTGATTTGGAAGAATAAATCTACATGAAGAAGCCAGAAGGATTTGTAGTGAAAGGAAAGAAAGAGCTAGTATGTAAGATAAAGAAGTCACTATATGGTCTGAATCATTCACCTACAATGTTGTACCAAAAGTTTGACACATACATCCTTCGATTAGGACTTATGAGAAGAAGGGTTGATCACTGTGTATATTCCAAGAAGGTTGGTAATCACTTCATTTATGTAGTGTTGTATGTTGATGACATGTTGTTGGTAGGAAATAACATGGATGTCATCAACGAGGTGAAATCGCAGCTATCCTCCAAATTTTACATGAAGGATGTCGGTGCTAACTTCAATCTGGGAATGGAGATTAAAAGAGATCATGCAAACATGAAACTCTAGTTGAATCAGAGAAAATATGTTGAGACGATATTACAAAGGTTTAATATGCATGGAAGTAAAATGATCAAGGTTCTTATTCCTATAGGTGTAAATTTATCTACAAATCAGTGTCCCAAGACACAAGAAGAAGAAGAGGACATGTCCCATGTTCTATAAGCTATTGCAATTGGAAGTTTGATGTATGGAATGGTTTGTAATAGACCGTACATTGCACATGCAGTGGGAGTTTTGAGCAGGTATATGTCAAAACCAGGGAAGGAGCATTGGACAGCAGTAAAGAGGGTCTTCAAGTATTTTCATGGCACTACCAATTATGGATTGTTCTACCAAGGAAAACCAGGATTGGACAGATTGTTGGACATACATGGGTTTTTTGATGTAGATTGGGATGGAGATCTGGATCGTAGAAGATCTACAAGTGGGTATGTGTTTAACCTATTTGGAGGAGAAATTATTTGGATGATAAAAACCTAGGTTTTAGTAGCACTCTCAACTACAGAAGTTGAATACATGGAAGCCACTCATGCAAGCAAGGAATCAGTATGGTTACAGAGATTGTGTTCAGGTATTGGTTTGGTACAGCAAGCAATGAGATTAGATTGTGAAATATTCCTGGAAAATAACCTTTCTTATCATTCAAAGACAAATCATATTGATGTTTAGTATCACTTTGTGAGAGACATGGTTGAAGAAAAGAAGGTGTTGCTGGAAAAGATTGATACTTTGAAGAATGTTGCAGATTCATTGACAAAGTCTGTCAGCACAGAGAATTTCTACTAGTGTAGAGTAAAAATGGGAATTGTTTCCCTAGATTGTTGACTATGTAATCCTATGAAGACTTGTATGCAAAGAAAACAACAAGTGGGAGAATGTTGGGTATGTGTTATATTCTTTGCATGTGTGTGTAGGCATGTCAGATTCAACAACTGCGTCTAACGATCCCAACTTCCTTCTCCCTTTGTGTCATGTGCACTGGGTGATTTCCTAGGGAGGTCCTAGGGGGGGGCTAGGATTCCCCCCTGGTTACGCTTAGCGGTCGGGGCAGCGTCCCAAAAATGTTTTTGGGTGGTTTTTGTTATTTTAGCGGATTTTGCTATTTTTAGAAGTTTTCTAAATTAATCCTAGATTAAGAGATTAAGATTTTGGTAGCTATGGAATACCTAAAATATTCTATATATTGTATTGTGAATGGTGAAATTAATACAATGAAGAGTTGAAAGGTGCGACACCAAGGAAGGTTGTTTTTCTCCCAGTTAAGGGTTTCCAATGTAAATATTTGTGTACTATGTGTATGAGCCATTGATTAATTTTCATTTTGATTAAGAATCTATATGCATTTCTTTACTTCATAGGTTTAAAACTTACAAGAATGGGAGATCAAACGAAAAGAAGAAGCAACCAAAGAAGTAGCAAAGAGGGAAGCAAAAAAACAAGTGGAAAATCCCGCCAAAGAGGTAGTCAATAAAGCAGTTGAAGAAAAAATACAATAGAAGGATGTATAAGATAGAGGGGGTGACACCCACCCAATGGAAACAAATATCCCAAAAATGTCAACTACAGACATGGGAACAAATATATCAAGCAGTTGTTTAAGACTAGGACTATGGGAACCGTTCCAACCAAGTGAAGTACTTGACTTGAGAATCTTCACTTACAATAGCAAGACAAATATAGTCATACAAGAACAATTGAAGAAAGTGACAAGGGAAGGAATTCATATATCATTTATTACACATGTTCCTGTAACTGGATATGTAAGAGATAATCCAATAGTGACTGCTACAGTCGGTACTGCATTCACGATTGATAATGAGGACAACATTTGAAGACTATGCCAGCAGAATACAGAGAAAGAAGAAAGGATCAAATAGTTGGAGGAAAGACTCCAACAAGTAAGAATTGATGAAAGCAACCTGCAAATTTTCAAAGCCAGTGCTAAGAAGGCCAGGAAAGAATTGGAAGAGGCTATCATATAGATGTATGCTTATATGCACCTCTTATCTGCACCTCTTCCAGTGAGAAATTCCTACCGTCATAGAGAATAATACTCAAATACAAGTAAAATTGGCACAGTACAACACAATCTATGAAGGAATCGTTGACATTGATAGATGGATCGTAGAAAATATGGATGCAGCAATTGAACTCTACCAACCTTCAACATCAGAAAGAAAGACAGACTTGTATGCAATGTATCATTTCCAAAAACTGGGGCAGAAGGAAGATAAGGAGGTTACCAAATCAATGGAGATATACTCAAACATACACAAAGCTATGCAAGAATTGATCAAGAGTAGTCGACTACCTAGACTAGACGAGCTTGGAAAAAATATAGTAATTGAAGAGCTAGTAGACAAGGTGCATGACAACATGAATCAAAGAAAAATAGTAAGCAAAGCAGCCACTACAATATCCATAGACCTCATAGATAAACACTTACTGCAAACTGTAAAATTGCACACCATGATATTCATGGAGACAATGTTAAAATACATGGGCACCATTGAAGATAGCATGGCCATGAACAATGTAGATTTGGAACAGTTAAATTACAAAAGGATCATATCCTTGTATGATCAATTAGAAATATGGAAAACATACATTAGATGAAAAAATCCTTGAATAAAGAAAAAATAGTAGCTAGATAATGTTAACACATGTTTCTTATTTTGTCTTTTTCCCAACCGATCTCAATTTTGTCCTTATTGTGCAGCCAAGGACAATTTTAGGGGATAAATTTCACTCGTGGTCTAATTTTCCATGGTTTTTCCCAAAATAAGATTCGCTATTCAAAAAATGATTCGCCCAAATTCTAAAGGAAAAAATTATTTTTCTTTAAAATCGCCAAAAATTTATACAAACTATATAAAATCCTTAGACATTTGAATGTTTTTACAAAAATATCACCAAACATTTTATAGTTGGCATATGAAGGATTAATAACATTCGCCAAGGTTTCTACATTTTAAAATAAATTTCCATCCTTAAAATCATCCCTATTGTACACGTGTCTCTAATAAATAGGAATCTGAACCATTTTTGTAACAGCCTCTTCAAGTTGAAGGCAAAGAGTGACTTGGCGGTTACTTAGAATTGTATAAGTAAGAGTAGACGCTCATGTGTAAAGGACTTTTGGATTTTCAAGCAATGTCTAGACCCAAGAACTATTTCAAGAACATATACCTTGTTAATGATATTGAAAAGCCCTTGTGGCCAATTTTCTAAAGAAGGAATACTTGTGTGTGGATACATCTATGTTGTGAATTATTTAGAGTGAAGATGAACATTGTTCACATGGACTGTAAGAATGCTTGTTTTCTTATATATTAACTCTTATGCACTCTATATTGTTCTACGGTTTTAAGTGTTTCTTCGAATATCTTTAAGTCTTGAGATTGTTGAGTTGTTAATGCATGCATTGATATAATTTAGACTTTTCTAGTTATATATATTTGCACGCACTTGTTTTTGGCTCTTCTTTTCTATTTCATCTATATGTGTGGAAGTTTGTGTAGAATTTGGTTTCATCTACAACTCGCCAGTTACTTTAGCTTTATCCTAGCTAGGATAGATTAGAGTAGATTAGAAATAAATTAGTTTGTTTTCAATACAAATTATTCATCTTTTCACATTCACTCATCATCCATCCTCATCAGTAAACTAGACCATAACCGGTGAAAAACCCCAAAAAATAGTAACAATAGCAGTCGAGCCAAATTACAGATGGGATTCCTAATCCAAATGGTGCATAGTCTAGTTGGGATCGTGTACCAAGGAGTACCCCTTGATGTTGTTGGGCGAATTTTGACCCGCCAACAATACATTTCATCTTAATGATTTCCTTGAGTTTATTGATCATAAAAAGGGCATAGTTAATCTTTGGCATGGATATTCTTAACAAAATATTTCAATTTTGTATGTTGTCAAGTATTTTTTCAACTGTTATCTCCTAAAAAAAATTATTTATGTGGGTGGAAGTAGCTTTATTAATGATTCATTACTTGGATAATGTCATGTTACATGTAGATCCATTCCACAGTTACTTTGTGTCTCTTGTTGTTCCATCCCATCAAGATATTGAAAGTTGGTCCCAAAAAGAAGGAAACATTTGCACAAATTATGCAAAGAAGAGTGAAGCAATTAAGGAATTTTACAGTTCAATTTTAGAGATATCTATTGTATCCCCTACTTTTGCTTCTTTCTACATTTGTTGTAATTTGAGTCTTAGTTTTAGCGATAGTGCTCATAATATCTTACAATTTATATTTTATATGGCACATGGTGTTGTCTTTTAGGATTATACCTAATACTTCCTCAATCCAAGAATATATATTACTTTATGATGTTTCTCTCTAATATAATAATGAAATATTTTCTTCATCATGGAAAGAAAAAAAAATGTAGCTATAAATATCCTTGAAGATGATATAATTGGATCTTGATGGGATTTTATTGGGGAAACTAATAGAGGATCACATGCATATGTTACTATACACAGTCTCTATCAAAATATATGGATGGAATATGTATTTATGGAGAACTAAAAATAATATTAGTTGGAATATTTATATTTTCATCCTCACACTTATGATCTTCACAATCAATATCAGATTCATGTCTAACTTGTATATATAACAATTAATTTTCTTCATCTCCATAGTTTATTTTTTTGTTGTCTCTAGAGCTCTTAGGTTGGCATATTAGTTTATTTCCCTCACATAATGAAAGTGTTTTGTCCAATCTTCTTAAATTCCCTCTCAATTTTTTCTCCTATTCATTTGCATGGGTCAACCTCAGTCTCTGTGATAGACACTTGTTAGCTTCTTTTTTTATTATAGATTCGTATGAAAGATGCAATATACTTGTAATATTTGGCCTTGTTAATTTCTAAATTCAATCTCAAATGAAAAAATACAAATTCAATATTTACAAATATAACCCTCCAAGCACGTGTCCATACCCTACACATATACTTATATGTGATCTAGATTAAGGTAGACAGATCCATGGTTATGTATTAGCAATGGACACAAACATGAAGCATTGGAATTCTTCAATGTGATGCAAGTCAAGGGAATAAAACCCAAATCAATCACCAATTTTAGTTATTTCCCTGTGTATGTTGATATAATGGCTCTAAAGAAAGGTAATTAGATCCATGATTATGCAAAACAATAATGCCCACCCCCATGAATCCTTTTCATTCTTCAACGACATGCAAGTCCAAGGAATAAAACCAAACTCAATCACCATGTATAGTATCCCACCTATGTACGTTGAATTTTCTAATGCATTGAGGATATTTTGCAATTTAACCAATGTTGTTGAGAGTTTCGGACATATGTTCTCTCTACTTGTTTGTCTACCAATAGATTTTCTTTGTCAATGAATATTCAAAACAATCTAAAGAAAACTTACCTTCGATATATTTTCAATTTTTGTATAATCTCTTTCTATGTTTCCAAAATATATTCTCATAATTTCTCATATACAACATCATTACTTGAATTCAGTATTATGTAAAATTATTTTTTTAAGAATACAATGATACCTAGATCTTTGTTAATTCTTAGGAGTTAATTATAGGTGATAGGCTTATTTCCATGATGAATAAATGTGAACAATTTTCCCTTTCCAATTTTTTTGATCGCGCATTGAATATGGCATGATGCCAAAAGAATAAAAAATTGGGGAAATATTTCTATATATCCTATCCATTCTCATATATAAATATCTCAACTTCATTTAGACTTAGCAAAGTATTTGGCTCCATATATTGAGTTGGTTCACCAACTCTTTAGTATGTTCTTGATCCTGATTTTGTTCATGCCTCAAAATCACAATATATTCCCTATATCCCATGTTTCTTTGGTGCAAGGATTAGTATTTATCTACAAGGATACGTGTCTAGTTGAATGTATCCTTTGTAGATTATCTCCTACAATTGTGTTTAGATTAYTGTATTCTACAAAATTAAGCTTCATTATAGTCCAATATTTGATAATATCATATTATAATACACATCAATGGTAGGTTGAATTGGCCCATAAGAGGTAGCCTACTTGGTTCTTTRAACACATTCTCGTATATTTGTGTACGTTTTGACCATATTTAATGATTTTTATAAATATTTATTCAACATTTACAGGTCAAGCTTCTTRCAACTTCTAACTTCTAYAATCATAGTGCAACTTTTGTTGATATGGTTTTTTATCAAAGTTCTACATTTAGTGAATTGCAAAAAGGTTTTTGAACACCACATTATTGATTTTTAATGGTACCACATCAAGCTCAAGACCACCAGCATGCCTAATGGGTGGGTGTGATTGAGAATCAAAATTGACACTTTGTGGTGACAAATAAATCCATAAATCCATATTTATGTATGCATTCCAATGAAAATGGATTATTTTGCAAGGTTGTATTTAGGACAATGTGCCCTAAAACTAGAATTTAAGAGTTTTCCTGTTTTTCTTTATTCGGCATTCAACGCCCCCTCAATAGTTGAAGTTATATCACTACTTCAATATGTAACCAATTATGATATCTTTCAAATATTTAAATTATTATCTATAGCAACTTCTCCCTTTGGATCTAGTGGTTATTTAGCCAAGTGGTTCTTTGTTACCAATGTCAATGTATTATGGGAATTTAATAATGTTTGTAACTTAATTTACTCTTGATATTTATTGGAGTCATAAATACTATAGTCAACCTGCGATATATTTATACACCCGAAGTTTTGTAAATAGTTTAAAACTATTGGTTATGTGATGCCAAAGGTGTGTAACAAAATAGTTTAAAACTATTGGTTATGTGATGCCAAAGGTGTGTAACAAAATTTAAACTATGGATATCATAACATATTTGGATGTTTATAACGTCAAAATATGTTGATTAATGTCATTCAATAAATGGATACTGGATATCAAATAAAAATAACTGAATGTGGATATGGCCAGGTTTTCAACATTTATTCAGTGAGATGCATGTCAAATAATCAATGTCACCTATTTATGATCATTCATGTTAATTTGATGTTATCATGTTAATTTGATGTCATCATGTTAATTTGATGTTATGTATGATCATTCACAATGTGTATTAGAAATTTTTCATGTCAAATACACAATGAAAAATGAACCCAAATGTAGTAGTGATATCAACATTCATTCCCAAATAAGTCACACTATTACATAGATGTTCAATTCAAAAGTATTGAATAGGCATGAATCTTGTGACAAGTGTGGATAAGTCGCATGTATTGAAGGGAAAACATTTGGGACCTCTCTCATTTGGTATTCTATGGAATGAACTATTATTACCTTGTGATATATACTCACACAAGTTGGAGAGTGGAAATCTAATTCCTTGACCAATAAATGAAATGGTGGATTTCAAGATAGGTTTAATCATAAGGGTTTAAGGAATTAATCAATTTAAATGTTCACTTTTAAAAATGAACCAAAATAAAAGCATTATGTTCTTGGAATAAAATGTGAATGTGATCCATTATAGTTTATTAGAACTAAATTGTATTGTTATGGGAACAATTTCAAAACTTTTAGAAGGAGAGGCAATGCACTTTACACCACTAGATGGTAATGAATTTGGACTTTTAATAGAGAAAATCTTCATAAACTGTGAGAAATGCTTCATATCATAAAGTTATCTCCATAAATAGCATGTGAACCACTTGTTTGACCTTAATGGTTCCCCCTTAGATATTATATTAAAGCAAAGTGAAAATAAAATTGAAGTCAAATTATGAGATGTGATAGAAGAATATTCTCTATAGTTGATGCATCCACCTATGGGTATTATTGATTTTTTCAATGTAAAAATTGTCACAACGTGACCATACAACTAACTAACTGAAGCACTAATGGATGTGTGCATCTTCTAAAAGTAAGTTGAGTGAAAACTTGATTGAAACATTTGATGAAATTTCTTTCATTACATGCATACACATTACACTTTTCTATAAAAATGATTGTGTTTCTAGAACACTATTGGGGTAAATGGTTAAAGGTATTAATAAGGTGCATCTCATGAATGAAAATTCAAGAAAAGAATTTGTACTAAGTTATCTAGCATCAAATGCCATCATTTCCAAACAAGGAGAAATAAATAAGTGAACTCTAATTAGAATGAATTTTGGCACTATATACTTTTCAAAATACATGGTATTGGGATAATATAATTAAAAAAATACTTTATACCACTATAAGTATATGTTTAAAAATAGTGACTTGAAGGAAGTGAATGGTAATATTGGATTGCAAAACTATATTCTAATGGTATAGCAACAATGGATAGTGTTAGTAAAATTGTGAAGAAAAATTCGAATAAGGATCTACATTTATTGCACTTAATATATCAGTATGGAACAAGGACACCCCTCAAATTATTGATTTCAAAAATGACCCAATCTTTACTTCACTAAATGGTTAATGAAGACATGAAATTGTTGGATATTCATCAATTCTTGCAATCTAATTTCAACATAATAATGGGAAATCAATTTCCAATTGTCATGGTCACAGAGAATAACTTATTTACAAGGTGTAGTGATTATGTGTTAATCACCAACAAAATTAGGGTTTCCACTAGTCTATTCAAAGTACACCAATTGTGGGCAGTTAAAAATACTCGTAATCACTATACTACAAGTTTTCATAGTGTTTTTCATGCTCATATATTGAGTTAAAAGAAGAATCCTAGGAATTAATTAAGCATTGTGTAGAAAATATGGACAAGGAAAAGAATTGTATACCAAGGCTGGGTAAGAAGGAAAAGGATATTAGTAGTTTTATGAATCTCCAAATTTCTCTTACTATCATGCTTACACATGGAAATGAGACCAGGTTTTTGGCCACTTCATACTTTCCTTTATATAGATGGGTTCAAACTTCTCTATGATTTCATTAACTAAATGCCTAAGGATCTCAAAGAACCAATGGTAGACCATAAATCAATACAGGGATTTTTGTACAATATGGGAACATCAAACCACCCACTACATGAAGTTCTACTACCAACCAAATATTATGAAAAATGTTTTTTCTACAAGAAATGTGATATGAAAGCACCTGAGGTAAGTGTAGATAATACAAACTATTATAGATCAAATAGAAATTGCCATTGATATTATTGTTGCAAATAGATAATTATTGAAGTTTAACATCCCTTTTAATATAAAGGAGGGTGTTTAACATTATTGAAGTTGGTTTCCTCCCAATGGGACACACATATGAAGACATAGATTATATTATGGGAGGTTATCAACTCAAACAAAGTAGAAAGACATATTTTCACTGAAAACGATGATGGACACTTATTGTAATATCCTCACTATAATCCCAAGTTTAATTATTGATTAATGTAGATATAATGTGTGGCTATGGCTGATATATGTGTACATCAGTGGTCGCCCACCTATTCCACTGGCTCAACATAAAGTTTCCATTTTGGAATTTTTTCTACACTTTCTTAGGTCCCAAACTTTTGGGGTCGTTTTCAGGCCCTAAATGATGTTTTTCTAACATGGTAGTGTTGAATTGAAGCTTTTTGGCATGTATTGGGATGTTCAAAATGTGTACTCATCGGATATACCTTTCTGATGAGGTATCAAGCACCCCAAACAAAGATCGTATGAAAACGTTACGCCCTAGGGAAGTTGATGTATCAACTACCCCCATTGAGGCCCACAAACCTTTTAGTGTTTCATCTTCTGGGGTTAGGGTTTTGGATGTTTATGATTTTCTCATTTATGAATTATGTTAAAAATGCATCGTGAGACTCATTATAATCATATTTTTGTGAATGTGCATAGTTGTCACATCTCTTCTTAGAGATAAGATTCCACCATTCTAGCGAGTTCATTTCACTCTGTATTTTCTTTTACAATCTCTGCATATTTCAGTATTTAATAGAAATTGAGTATTCTTATATATCTATGTTTCTATCTTATTTTTATATTTCATTTCATTCTCTCATAAATATGAATCAGTGATATCATAGTAGTATACTCTTTATCGATTTCCTTGTGCATGTCCCCAACGAGGTTAGGGTATCAAGCATTGAGAATCGAAATGGTAGAAACTTTGGAAGACCATCCTTGTCAACCCCGATGGGAACTCATTGTACAGGAGAAAAGAGATAAGGGAGTAGGAGATCATATTAATCTATTACACGCAGAAGTACTCGTGAAATAGAGGAACAAGATGATGGATCTGTTTTCCCAAATCCTTTGGCAGTTGTCGACAACAATAGAGGAATCTTCATCAGGTGGCCACTTTGGAGGAACCCCCTTCAAGGTAAAAGTTAATTTTGATATTCCGACATTTGAAGGTCAAATAGATGCAAATAATTTGGAAAAATGGTTAAATCTACTAGCAAGTTATTTCTCTATCTACATTGTTTTCCAATAGGGAAAATATCACCTTTGTGCTCCTTAATGTGGTCCCACATGTCAAACATTGGAGGGAAACTTACTTTGAGAAAAACTCCTCAAAGGAGTCTAAAATATTTAGGGTTGAGTCCACTTGAGACTCTTTTATGGATGTCATCAAGGAACAATATTACCTTGTTTGAAACTGTTAACGATCTGTAAATTCCCAGAGGTTGTCGCTATGTAGAAGCAATTTACCAGAGGTAACTTTATCCAACCGCTTCGAAACTGGGATCTAGCCCTTCCAGTTTCAGAGAGGGTTCTCTCTGTGAGATTCAACTTTGTTTTAGGTTTTAGATATTAGGCTAGTTAAATAAATGAGACTGTATTGTTTGTTTTATAAAAATGACTGAAATATCGCTTACACATCCATTGGGCTATGGGGTCTATTTTATAAAGTTTGAGATCAAAGAGTAGATTTTATAAGGTGTTTTCACAGGGTAGGATAATGCAACTGTTAGATCCTTTAGAATAAAATGATGGGTAGCAGAAAAGATGAGAAAAACAATTATAACAAATAAGCATTTAAGAATTTCTTTATCATAACGTCAGAAGATAAACATTTAGATATTTAAAAGCCAGAAACAGAGTATACAAAGATAAATTCTACATTTTCAACTTCCTTTAAATGATCAGATATAGAAAACATAAATGATTACGAAGATAGAGAAAACATTCAAAGAAGAGGAGAAAACATCACCAATAGTTAACATGTGGGAATCTTGTGAAATGTCATTTTTATTACTGGTAAATCTCTTGAGAAAGATTTCAGTGCTTACACCTTGCTTGGGCGTAAAGATCAACCCTCAATACATCAAAATTTGAAGTATATATAGAAAAGATTACAATCGATCATGTCATTAATAATCAGGACGTGGAAAAATATCAAGCTAACTAACTAGATAACAGAATACAAAATTGTAGGAACTGCTTATGATATGTCGGATTCTCCATGATGATTTTGGGGAAGATGGTTGGCGAATCATCAACCTGACTTTGATTGTTCTACATGTTGACTAGTACGTCCAGCTCATCTTCTACTCGATCAATTCATAGAGCTCTTCCCATCTATGTTGATTGGGAATGGTGACTTTTAGTAGCCTGCGGTACACTTCATCCATTTCTGTGTATTTTACAAAAGTTGGCTTGGTGATGAAGATATGCTTGATTTCATACTGGATGCTAAGGTCTAGTTGCAGCGTCTCTAAAAATGTTTTACCTGTTATGATACTCTATATCCCTAAAAACTTGGAGTTGTCATTTGCTACCATGATGATCCTTTGCTTGTAATCAGAGAGTGTCATCAGCTTGTCATTCAGAACCAGTAAATCGAGAAGACCTTTCTTTTACAAAACATCGATCTTGCTAAAAAAATCTTTGAACTTCGATATCCATGTTCTGGGCTTTCTCCTCCAATTGCAACATCAGTCCTCTTTTGGTCAGAACCCTCTTGACCTCGAGGATAGTCTATGTTCTATCTTCAATCTTCAAGTTTTCCATCTCTTCTTTAGTTTTTGAATTAAGAAACCTGATGATTTCATTTGCTTCTATGGGCATTTCTCCCAGCTCTTCCTTTATGTTGTCGATAGCCTGCCTACTCCTTGACACTAGTTCATGTTGTTCAAACATGATTTGTACCATGGTTCAGATTTCATTTATGGATTTTGAGATATCCATCCAAATGGTCTCTTTGGCTTGTGCCAGTGTTTTTCCCACAACTGTCTACTTCTGCAGCTGTTGTATCTCCTGCTTCAGTTTTTCTGATGTGTGTCTATTTGTATTGTAAATTGCTTGGAAAGAAGCTTTTAGCTTCTAGAGATTATCTATCCCATGTTCCAATCTTTTTATTTTCATTCCTTGTAAATTCATCTTCTCCATTGATGTTGCTAAAGCTTCAGATTTCCCTGGAACTGTCACTAGGGAAGCTAATGGAAGTTCTGCAGTGGTGTTTGTTGATGTTGTCACTGTGCTAACTCATGTGAGGGTAACTACACTTAAAGGGATGACCTCCATAGGCTTTGTCTGCTCTTCTTCCTTTACTAGTTTTTCCAACTCTGCCTCCATGTCTTTGATCTGTGCATTCTACTCCATGATCAATTTTAGCATATCCTCTTTTTGACCCCCTATCTCTGCCATCTCTTTGGTTTGTGAATCTTCAGTAGCTGATAGTTTTAATTGCTTCCTCAAAGAGGCTATGTCAGAGTTATTTTTCTTTCGTAGTTCTTCAACTACTTTCATGTTTGAGGGGTCATACTCAATTTTAATTTCCATCTCTTCCAAAGACTTGATCCTATTATATTTTGCAAAATATGACACCTTTTCCATCTTTAGTTGAGTCTAAACATTATTCAAAGAAACCTGTAATTTTGCACCAGTTGTGGAAGCATTGGCCAATATTGAGAAAACCATTTCTCCAGTCTGTCTATGAAAATCCATTTGATCAGCTGGATGTACCTGCTTAGTATCAAACTCTAGTGTTGACCTTTTGTAATCAATGATTTCCTTTGGATGAGGCACTTGTGCCTATATTAATTCCATGTGCATTATCTCTCTTTCCATATCAAAGGCAGAGAGCAACCTATGCTGTGTTGTGGAGGTCCGCTTCTAGAACTGAGCATAGGTGCTACTTGTCAGCATCTCATTTTTCTTCTTGATTAAATCATATTTCTCAAATATACTCAGTTTTGCAGACTCTTGTGATGGCTAGGTGGTCAAAGTGGTATCAGTCTGCTTCTTTGAGGAAAAAGTAGACATCATTTGTTGGTTTCCTGAGAAAGGTGGTGAATGCTCACCCTGGACTACTGTGGTAGACTAGGTCTCTTCCTCTCCAGACCTATCAGTTATGTGACTGGTTTTGGGCCTTTTCTTGTACACATGGAACTCCTTAGCTGAGACTTCAGTGATCGGAGGGGAGGCATCCTTTCTGGGCCTTTTCTCCTTTGGTATCTCTGGAGTAGTGGTCTGTGAAATAACAGCTGGAGGAGATTGTTGTTCAGAGTCTTCTAGAGTGTTGACCTCCCACTCTGTTTGATTCACATATTTCTCGATCTCAGGTTTGGGCACATGAGCATATCGGGAACTTTTATTCCTCAATATCATTTCCGCAATGATCCCACGTGGATCATAGTGCCAAGGGAAACTGATACCAAACTTCATTTCCTTTAGTATCTTGTTTGCCTCTTCCCCGGCAGCTCAACTGTTACAAATAAAGGATAATATCTTCCCTTTAATTCCCAACTGTTGTTTATTCTTCAAAGCTACAAAATGTATGTTGTCTGAATTGATCATTTGCCTGATGTATTCCAAGGAAAATATCCTTACAGGTACATATCTTGGAAGTTTATAAGGAGCCATCTCACATCTATAAATTCAGATTTCAGTGTGATTCTGATAGTCTTGGCGAGGTCTGAGAGGTGTATAATTATTATGATCTCCTCATTTATCCTCGGTTCTTGTCTACCACTGAGCATGATTACCACTGGGTGGTAAAACTACTCAATGAATTGCTTAAAATTAAACTCTGTGGAGTTTTTCCTTAGTAGCGAAGTCCAAGAGGTGATAGGCTGTGGTTTTTTTTCTTGGTCCAGTTTCTACATGGGAAAAAAGAACTTATCTTCTTGAAAGAACATGAAAATGTAAGCCAATATTGAAGAATACCATAATATTCCCTCTGTGGGAAATCTGAAAAGTTGCTCATGCATGTTCTCGGCTAGAAAACTATTGTAGTTGAATTGAGTGGTGGCTTTCTCTTCGACCGACAAAATTAACAAGAAGCCCAGGATTGGCTCGTCCACCCATTCATTTGAATAATATCTGAGTAGACAACACAAGGATGAAATGACTTGGTTTCCTTTCTCTTAAAACATGGAAGAATGGTAGGGGGGAGTTTTCTTCGGGAATTGGACATTCTATGGGAGGAAAAACTTGAAAAACTACGCTCTCTGGGGAAAAGACAGATTCTAATACATTTCAGTTAGAAATTCAAGGATGAAAATAGAGGGTGATTTGGATTTGGGGATTTCCATCATCTGGTCAATGGCCTCGGGTGTGATAGTGAAAAGAGTCTCTCTAGATGATGAAACAATGGCGCTCTGATCGAGAAGATAATGTACCTGACACTTGAGGGAGAACTCAGGAAAATGGTGAATTTGTGGGAAACAATACAGTGGGATATTGGACTCCCAGAGTCCAATCTCGTCACTTTGATCCAGGAATGTGTCCCTGAACCATGAATGCAATTCGGTGAAATCGAATTCACACCTGGTCTCTGAGACTAGGTAGTCTTTGTCAGCTAGCGGGATCCGGTCGATATCTAAAAGAGGCGGGAGGAATGGGTTTTCCTTGACCTATGATTTCTTATATTTTGGCGCCATCAATTCAACTGGTACCTACAACTAAAACAAAAAATGTTAGCAGATACTTGGATTTATCTCGGTTACTGGCTGAAAATGGTGGGTGAAAAGAGCTTCTGGTATGCGGAGAAAATGTGAATAGTGCGATAATGGTGGAAATGGGATTAAATTTGGGTGAATGGATATCCATTGGGCACGGGGGACAGGTCAACAAGCTAACAGATATGTTAGCATGTCTTAATTGGCCAATAGATAACTGGGTATGAGGTGGAAAGTAAAGGAGGGGTGACGGTTGTGCCAAGATGATGTGGAAGGCAGTCATTGGAGGGTAGGCGAAAC
>JZKD02S0244705.1:31595-64696 GCA_000966675.3 Picea glauca
GTAAAAGGAGGTTGCCCCCTCGAAGAGGCTTATTATCTGAAATTATCTCTTTTTCAAGGCGTTGAGTACTTTTTCTGAGGTTTTTATATGCTATATTGATGTTTGGTTCTTAAAATTTGTCAGCTGTCAAAAGAATATTCAAATATCTGAAGGGAACAATGACATAGGGACTGTGGTACCCTAGAAATCAGAATTTCTAGCTAATTGCTTATTCAGATGCTGACTGGGCAAACTGTGTTGATGAGAGAAAAAACACCAGTGGAGGGGAATTATTTTTGGGTGACTCATTAGTTGCATGGCTTAGTAAGAACCAGGGATATATTTCATTATCCACTACAGAGGCATAATACATTGCTGCTACTACTTGCTGCACACAGATCGTATGGATGATACAAACTCTTGCAGATTTGAAGGTAACCTACACTGACCCTATTCCAATTCATTGTGATAACACCAGTGCCATAAGTGTCTCCAAGAATCCTGTTCTTCATTCCAARACTAAGCATATTCCTATAAAGTATCATTTTCTCAGAGAACAAGTATCAAACAAAATTGTTCAACTGAACTATATACCCTCTACAGAACAAATTGCTGATATTTTCACTAAACCATTGGCTGCGACACCTTTTGGATATCTTCATCAAAATATAGGGGTTACAAACTCTTGTGTCTAATATGTGCACCTGGTCAGGGGGAGTGCTTATTGAATATCCGGTGAATTTCCTAAATGATTATAGATGACAGGGGGAGTATGTTCTGCAACAAGATCAGTGGAAGAATGTTTCTTCTTTGACATTGATGTCAAAAGGGGAAAAAGGAGTCGATTGGATGAATGCAGAGGAGAGTCTGAATGGTCGAATGCAGAGGAGAGTTGAGTCTGAATGAAAGTGTTGCCATCAATGCCAAAGGGGGAGATTGTTGGAAAATTCAGTTAACAGACAGCAAATCAGTGTATACTTGTCATTGATGGAAAGTACAGTTGTGGTTGAAGTGATGACAATAGCAATGAATAACAGCGCAACAATAATCAGGAGGAGAAGAGTCAGTGATCATTGGATCCCATTCAAATTATCCGAAAGGCTGACAACTGTCAGATCTGTACAAGATGCGAGAGAGATAAGCCATCAAAGAATCGGGGATCGAGACTTTGAAATGTCCAATTCACTCGACAACAAAAACCCCGAAATCGCGATATGCGATTTCGCGATTTGATCGCAGCCGTTAAAGTAAGCTTGAAATATGGATCGTTGATTTTTCTCATCAGAGAATCAGGAATTGGAGTTTCACGAGTCTCGTGAACAATGACAACGAAAACCCTAAAATCATGATATGCGATTTCGTGATGTAATCACAGCCGTTGGATAAGAAGTTCTTTGGACCGTTGATCACAACCCGTATCAGAGTATCGAGGATCGGGACTTTGTAATGCCAAAATCTCTTGACATCAAAAACTCCGAAATCACGAAACATGATATTGCGATTCAATCGTAGCCATTGAGCCAAGATTGCATCTGAACCATTGATCCAACTCACGACAAGAGACCACGTCAGCATAGGGTGACACATGGCAGTATCTAACATGTGTCAAACCATGTGTGACGTCAACAGAGGGATCGACGATTGGGACTTTGAAATGACAAAGTCACTTGACATCAAAAGTCTCGAAATCCTAGAGGGATCAGGACCGTCCATCTGAGGGACAGGTGTCGAAGATCAAGGCGTCGTCGGCATTTTGTTCATCCGGAAATTGGGGATCCTGTTGACAAGATTTTTGTGCTAGTCAGAATCATGATCTGCGAAACCCCGATGAGTGGGGGCCAGATGTCAGCACAACAGGGACGGAGGATGGTGGCATAGTGGAGGCTAGCTGTCAGAGAAAAGGATCTGATCACAGAGTGATGGTCATGTTGACTGGGAGCTAAGCTCAGGAGGGCTAGCATATGAAAGGAGCCATCGGGAATCGGAGAATCGCGAGTTCGGAGGACTTGTGAATTTTGACATCGCAAATGCCGAAATCACGATGAGTGAAATCTCGATTAGATCTGGACCGTTGGATCATGTATTGATCGAAGGGCTGTTGTTCTTCCTCACACATTAACGCTTCAGTTATGAATCAATTAAGAGAAACGAATTGATGATGACAAATCGGTTAGCATTTCAGTTGCCAATATAGATGTCCTTGTATTACCTATTGGAAGGGGAAGTGGAATCGTCAAGGAAACTCATATAAAAGAATATGAGCGAGACTGAATGGTTGTGGTTGTTCTAAAGGAAAAATGTGTAAACAGTAAGAAAAATAAAATGAGCAGAGGCATAGCAAGAAATGAAGCAAATGAATAGAGCGAGATGAAATGAAGAGAAGAATGATAGATAGAACAGAAGCAGAGAAGAATGACAGACAGAACATAAGCAGAGTAGAATGAAAAAAGAATGTGATGCAGAGTTGACTTGTTGAGGAAGAAGAATTGCAGAACAATTTGTTGAAGATCAGATTTACAGAACAGATTAAAAATGGTAAGAAGTGATGTATCTGCATAAGTTGTTTGTGTATTCATTATTTAATATTTTAGGGAGGTTGGGAGGTGCTCGGGAGGACTGTTGTCCTCAGAGGTTCAAGTTGAATCTTGAACACAGGAAGTTGTTGCTTCCATATGGTTGCAACCAGAGAAACTAGGGTGGCAGGGTGGTGCTAGGGAGAACAAGTGTTCTCTGTTATACAGGTTGGAGCCTGTGTAACTGGAAGTTGGTGCTTCCATCCAGTTGGTGCTAGAACATTCAGGAAGTTGGTGCTTCCATCCAGTTGGTGCTAGATTATTCAGGAAGTTGGTGCTTCCTTCTAGTGGGTGCTAGAGAAATCAGAGAGTTGGTGCTCTCAAACAAGATGCATCTTGTAAAACAGAGGTAGTAGCCTCACATTGAGTTGGTGCTCAATTGTAAATGATGTACATAAATGAAAAAGACTGCCTATCATTTCGAAGAAGAAGAGTTTTTCTCCCTTTATGGGTTTCCTCATGAAAATCTGTCTCTGTGTGTACTTTATGTTTGACTGATGGTCTTTACTTTTACTGTCCATATGTTGTATATTGTTGATGACCACATGAAGAGAGATTAAAAAATTTAATAAGTATAAAATTGTTTAAGCTCACATACAACTGATTCACCCCCCCCCCCCTCTCAGTTGTTTTAGTATTTCCAACACTTTTCACTAACAAGCACAAATACATAGTGTCCTCAAATGATTCTTTTCTCAATCAAATCTTGATGTAATGCAAAAAAATTTAAATGCCTTCTAATATGCACAATCAATCATAAAGATGTCTTTTATTGTTTGCGTATAATTGATGATCAATACAACACAATGCTCGTCTTTCTAATTATCTTTCTCGTATGAATGAAAACCCAACTAGCACAAGCAAAAGTCACGCAAACAATACACCCTTTGTAGAAATAAAAACGAAAAGCGAAAGAAAAGAAAAACAAACTTCACACCCAAAAGAAAAAGTTGAAGACCAATGACCTTGACTGAAATCGAGATGAAGAGGTATGTAGGCCTTTGATGACCTTCACCAGGGTTTGTACTCAGCTGATTAGGAGAGAAGAAAAATGCATGGGTTTCAAACTTCACTCAACAGGAAAAACTCAATAAAAATAGTGAAGAAGGCTACAAGATCCAAATAGTAAGATTCTTATTCTTCAATCAAAAGACAGATGTCAAGGCTGGAAGGGAAGAAACATTGACTCACAAGGCCACTCAGCAAAAGAGACACAGAGGCAAACCCTGAAAAAGGCAGTTCTGGAGGGTTTCTGGGCCAAAAAGAGGCTGGCGCTCTGTTGCCAAGGGAAAGGAGAATTATAGAACTCTGTGCAAGGGTATGGGAGAGCATTGGTACTCTGTTAACACTGGGACAGAGGCGCCAGGGTCTAAAAATCCCAAAAATGTCAAAAAATTCCAAAAATTCAAATTCAAATTCGACAATTATGCTGAGTATGATGGGACAAGGATCCAATCATCTCATGAAACCAATCAAAAGAGGAGTGAACTAGGTATGAAATGATCAAGGGAGAGAACAAGGTCAATGAGGGGAAAATCAAAACAAGAAGTTTCGATTTGAGGGAATTTCCCCAGTGGAGTCGCCAGTTTCTGTTGTAGGAAAATCTCCCTGCGGACAAGTAGATCGCCTCTAAGAGATTGACCCTAATTCTATTCAGAAAATGCTTAACATGGACATTGACTTCCTTTCGAATCTATCTAAACTAACACATGAGAAGGAAGGATGGCAGAAGTACCTTTTATCGACGTTTGTCCCTGCACGCTCCTAGTTGTACTTCGATCCTTTGCTTCTCGCTGGATCCTGTGAACAAAACAAGATACAACCACTTCCTACTCCATTGATATTAGCTTGAAAACAGATCTACCAATTAATGATAAGTTCATGTGACATTAGACACAAACTAGAAAGAAACAGGCCAAGTGTGTCATATTGATGAGAATAACGACAACAGTATTTACAATCGTAGATGTGAATGCAATAGCTTCGTCGAGTCCTCTTCGTCTAACCCTTGCCTGAAAGATCCATGACTTGGATAATAGTAGCTTCACTGATCACTCTCCTTTGGATGACTGTGTATTTTCTCTAAGTTCATAAGTTTCATACTAGTAGTTCTTCCCCCTATCCACCATCATAGAGCCTGTTTATATAGGTTAAGAGGAGCTTAGCCTCTTGAGTTATGTTTAGAAAAAGTTGGGAACCTTCTCCTTAGATCAGAGATCTCTTGATGAAACCAAGAATTCGAACACAACTTCCTCCTAATATCGAAAGATCCTCCCCTTATTATCCTCAATGGGCCAACTACTGCCTCATATTAGGCAGCGCTCCCTTAGAAAGGGCATCAGAGCACTGTAGCGCTCCTTGGTGAGATTTAGGGGAGCACCAACGCCTTCAAGATGAGTAGAGCTCCTTCAGAGGGGGCTGGAGAGCGTTATAATGCTCCCTGAAGCCTTGTACAGGAGCGCCAACGCTTCTAGGGCTGAAGTAGGGGAGCGCTCCCCCTCAAAACCTTTGTTTCAGGGCTCTCTTCAGGTGTTAAGAGTTATTTGACTTCAGTAAACCAGTTATTCTTCTTGAAATCAAGCATGTGAGATGTTATAAGTGTCTCCTTAGTGTCGTTTGACATGGCAGTATGTCTGAACATCATTTGCGACACTAGTGACCAACTTGCGACAGTTGTAAGGAAGATGTGACACTTACGACAATTGAGAGGAACATGCGACACTTATCCAGATGAGTAATTTTGACGTGTAACATAAAGAATGTGTCTCAGATGCAAAGAACAACCACTAAGGCCATAATATTCATCCTGTGAATGCATCCAGAGCGGGAAACCAGTTTAGAAGGGACAAAGAAAGTGTGGAAAAGGCAAAATAATTTCAGCCGTTAGATCTTGTGTAGAGGCCCGACAGTCGTTGGATCAACGAGAAAGTGCACAAGGTTTAGTCCTCTGCAGTGCATAGGAGAGATTTCGACTTGTGAAGTCATGAAATCCCCACATCATCTGGACCGTCCATCAAGAGACACATGGCGAGATCCTATTCCATCGCAAAATCGGTAATCGGGAGTTGGACGCGCAAAGGTGATTGCACTCCAAAAAACTCTGATACGCGATATCGCAAAATCCCGAGAGGACTTGTGAGCCATCCATCTCAGAGGATAGGTGGCAGAAAATACAAGCCATCACTCCATCAACATTTCGGAGTTCGAGATATCGAAGGTCTTGTTTACAAAAGACACTCTGCGGCGAAAGTCGCAAAATCGTGATTCACAAAATAGCGATAAGATCTCATCCATCCATTTGTTTGAACACGTGGCGGACATTGAGGAAATCGTTGGCGTTTCAGCAATCACGGTTTCAAGTTGTCAAAGAAATTTGGAGTCACAATTCACAAAATCGTGAAACGACGAGGACCGTCCATCTTTCTGGGATGCGTGGAGTAAATCCGAGGGCTCGTGAAAAGTCCCGAAAGGGGAGAGTCCATCGACGCATCGCGTTTCGACAAATTGTGAATCCTGAGGACAAGAAACACGAGCATTTCGGAACTGCGAAGTCCAAAATCCCAACAAGAGGAAAGCTCCATTTTGGGGCCCAACTAACATCATCTCATCAAAACGAGGGATCGGGAATCTCCACGGTGAAACACCTGAAGCAGAATTGAGTCGTCCATCTGTTGAGGATGCGTGGCAGACATTGAGGCTTTCTGAAAATTTCCCGAAAGGAGAGTCCATAGGCATTACGAGATTCAGAAAATCACGGATCCTGAAGACGAGAAGTCCAGAACATATCAAATTGCGAATTCGCGAGGAGAAATCAGGACCGTCCATGTGTTAGGATGCGTGGAGGCGATTAAAGCAATCGTGAAATTTCCCCAAAGGAAAGTGCCATCGGAAAATCGGAGATCAGGGAATCGAGGAGTCAGAAGAACTTGTCATCAGAACTCGTGAAGTCCTGATTCTCGATATGTCGATAAGATCTGGACCATCAGATCACATAAATATTTGGACCGTTAAATTGTCCAAAGGCAACTTTCGCACTTCGACAAATTGAAAAACAAAGAACCGAAAAGCCTGTAGCGCTTTAACGTTAAGGTGCGTGGTCACATTTCACCATGACAAAGGATAATTCAAGGTCGATAAGCTCTCTTTGGCCATCGACAAATCGACGTTTCGGCGATCGGAGTTAAATACGAAATTTCCCTCTATTTTTTCTGCAATTTTTTTTTATGGTGTCATCTAGCAACTTAGGACCAACTCAGGGTCCGATTCTTCTGAAAAAGAACTACAAGTTTTGGTCTCTTCAAATAAGGTCATTCTTGCAAGCAAAAGAGTGCTGGGAACCAGTGGATCTTGGATATGTGGAACCAGATCCTGCAGCCCTATCTTCCATGACAAATCCACAGCGAATTGCTCAGGCAACACTGAGGAACAAAGAAAATAAAGAGAAATTCTAGATTCAAAATTCTGTGGATGACTCGATTTTTTTGAAAATCATAGGCGTTGGTAATTCAAAATAGGCCTGGGACATCCTTAAATCTTCCTACCAAGGAAATGACAGGGTCAAAACAGTTAAACTATAGACCTTGAGGATGTAATTCGAGACTCTAAGGATGATAGAGTCTGAAAATGTGGATCAGTTCATGACCCGAGTCATGGGAATCATGAACCAGATCAGATTGACTAGTGAAACCATCCCTAATCAATGCATTGTTGAGAAAATTCTCAGAAGTTTACCCAAGAAATTTGAAATGGTTGTAACAACAATCCATGAATCCAAGGATCTGTCAAGATTTTCAACAGATGAACTAATTGGTTCTCTGGTGACACATGCGACTAGACTACATCTCACAGATGAGTCAATCTCCAATGCCTTCAAAACTCAATTCTCCTTCAGCAGAGGGAGAGGTAGAGGTAGATGCAGAGGTCACCAAGAAAGAGGGAGAAATCAAATTAACCCTCACTCCAGTGGAGGTAACATACAACAGTATTCGAATCAAAGTTTCCAAGGTCAAAGACAACAACAACAAATTCAACATCATAATTTCTAGCCTCAAAGAGGCAGAGGGAGAAGATCAAATGACAAATCAAGAATACAATGCTATTACTGAAAAAAGTATGGGCATTATGAATCTGAATGCAGGAAGAAGCAAGCAGATCATCTCTCAGGCATAGCACATGTGTTAAATCACACGGGAGAAAACTCAAGAGGTATGTTTCTCTCATGCCACAAGACTGAACAACAACCTAAAGATCTCTGGTTGTTGGACAGTGGATGCAACAATCACATGAAAAGTAACAAAGAATTACTTTCATGCATTGATTCTTCAATCTCATCTGATATTACACTAGGAAATGATTATTTAGTCAAAGTTCAAGGAAAATGAATTGTTCCTATTCTTACCAAACAAAATGTAAAGAAAGACATAAACAATGTCTATCATGTTCCAGATCTGAAACATAATTTGATAAGTGTAGGATAGCTCATTGAACATGGATATAAGGTACTTTTTGAGGGAGCATATTGCAAGATATATGACAAATTCCCAAGAAGAAAATTGATTTCTGAAATCCACATGACTCCAAATAGGATGTTTCCCCTTACCCTCAAAACTGCAAATCTGAGTCAACCATATGCACAAAGTGCATCAACCCTGAATGAAACAATGGTTTGGCATACAAGATTTGGACATCTACCATTTCATAGTCTAAGTCTTCTTTAGAATAACTCCATGGTCAAATGTCTACCTATCTTTAAAGAGCAAATTCCCCCATGTGAGTCTTGCATACTTGGAAAACATAAGAGAACTAGCTTTCCACAGTCTTCCAATCAAGAAAAACAACATCTTGAACTTGTTCACACTGACCTATGTGGACCAATGAAAACAGAGTCAATAGGTGGTAGATTTTACTTTCTAACGTTTATTGATGATTTCAACAGAAAAATATGGATCTATTTTCTCAGACACAAGTATGAAACATTTGAAAAATTCAAATAATTCAAGGCAAAAGTTGAAAAACAGAGTGGAAAATATATCAAAGCACTCAGGTCAGATGGAGGAGGAGAATGAAACTCTAGAGAATTTTCAAATTTATGCAAATCACAAGGCATTATCATGCAAACAACAGCCAGGTATACTCCACAACAGAATGGAGTGGATGAAAGGAAAAATCAGACAATAATGAATATGGAAAGAACACTTCTCAAAGAGAAAAGTTTGTCAAATAGGTTTTGGGCTGAAGCAGTTGCATGCTAAGTTTATCTCTTGAATAGATCACCAACCACAAGTCTAAAGATGAAAGTTTCGCAAGAAGCATGGAGTGGAACAAAGCTTAATGTAGCGCATCTAAGGACATTTGGATCCATAGCATACGCTCACATACCTTCCGAATTAAGGAAGAAACTTGATGACAGAAGTGAGAAATGTATTTTCACTGGATATAGTGAAACATCTAAAGATTACAGGCTTTACAATCCAATCACCAAGAAATTAATTCTTAGTAGAGATGTAAAATTTCTGGAAAAACAATTTTGGAATGATTCAAAAAATCAACAGATGGACAGTCAAAATCCATTGCTGCCAAGTTCTAAAAATGCAGAAAATTCAGAACAACAAGTACCTATAACTACTCTTCCAAGATTTCAAGTACAAATACAACTTGAACACTCACAGGATAACTCAATTTCCAGCAGAGAATCATTCTCTGAACCACAAAATCAGGGAACTCAAAGTTTGAGAGAAATCCATCAGCAGTTGGATGACTTTGAACAACACAATCTTTTTTCCTTAATGTCATGTCAACCTACATCCTTTAAGGAAGCAGCTAAGGAGCCACATTGGTTTCAAGCCATGAACCAAGAAATTGACTCCATTGAGAAGAACAAGACATGGGATCTTGTTAATTTTCCAAGTCACAAGAAGAGTATTGGTGTCAAGTAGATTTACAAAACTAAACTCAATGAAAAAGGGAAGATTGAAAAACACAAGGCAAGACTTGTTTCCAAAGGATTCTCACAACAACCAGGTACTGATTCTCGTGAAACTTGTGCTCTAGTAGCAAGATTAGACATTGTAAGGACTCTATTGGCCATAGTAGCACAACAAAAATGGAAAGTATACCAAATGTATGTCGAGTCAACATTCTTGAATGGTTTCTTAGAAAAATAAGTTTATGTCGATCAACCACCTAGATTTGAAGTCCAAGAGCACCCAGCCAAAGTATATCGGTTGAAGAAAGCCTTGTATGGCTTAAAGCAAGTTCCAAGAGATTGGTACAACAAAATTGACACTTATCTGATCAAAAGTGGTTTCAGCAGAAGCCAAAATGGGCCAACTCTTTACACCAAAACAAATCAGCACGGTAAAATTTTAATTGTATGTTTATATGTTGATGACATGATCTATACAGGAAATCTTGAGTTAACAAATTTTAAACATGTCATGCAATCTGAATTTGAGATGACAGATCTTGGCATAATGAAATATTTTTTAGGGATTCAGGTTCATCAATCAGCCAAAGGCATTTTTGTCTGTCAGCAAAAGTATGCATCATACATTCTCAAAATATTTCGCATGGAAGGATGCAATCCAGCAGAAACCCCCATACCACTAGGTACAAAATTGAGCAAGAATGATGAAGGTCCTACAGTGGACTCTACATTATACAAAAGTTTAGTAGGCAATTTGTTGTATCTTACAGCAACTAGGTCAGACATTATGTATGCAACCAACCTTGTTTCTAGATTCATGGAATCACCCAAAGATTCTCATTAGAAAATGGAAAAACGAATTTTGAGATATGTTGCAGGAATTCTCAATTTTGGCTTACGGTACAATAAATCAGATAGTAATCAACTTTCTGGTTACATAGATAGTGATTTTCCAGGCAGCCTAGATGACAGGAAAAGCACATCTGGACATGTTTTTCAACTGGGCACGAACCTAATCTCATGGGCATCAAAGAAGCAGCCAATTGTTTCAATATCTTCTGCAAAGGCAGAGTATGTCACTTCTACCTCAGCTTTCTGTCAAGCTGTGTGGCTGAGAAGAATATTGAAAGATATGTCACATACAGAAAAGGATCCAACTCCTATTTTCTGTGACAATACATCAGCAATTTCTTTATCCAAAAATCATGTGTTTCACAAGAAAAGAAAACACATTGACACTTGTTTTCATTTCATACGCAAGCTAGTCAATAATGGGGATATTCACTACAATTCTGTGGTTCTCGAGATCAGCTTGCTGATATTTTTACAAAGCCACTAGGAAAGTCAGTTTTTGATTTTCAGAGACAACACTTAGGCATAATCAGTGCTAATGTTTGTAACTGTTGAGTTTAAGAGGGAGTGTTAAATATAATGTAACCTCAACAGTCTGACTGTACACTGCCAGTTGTCCTGGCCATTTGTACTTTCTATTTTTGTCTTGCTTGAGCCTATTTAGCTCAGCTATTTCCCATTGCATTGTAACCTCTTCAGTTCTTCATATTATAATATACTTATGTTCAATTCTTTTCTCTCTGCATTTCTCCTTGCTTCACAATTTATCAAGATTTATATTGGAGAAAATGCACCTTTTCTTCTTCAATGGAATTCAAGTCTTCTAAAAGAATCTCATATTGCCTTTTCACTTCCTCTGGGGATTTCCCAGTAACCATAGAAGCCACATTGTGCCAACGTTTAGGCGTGTCTTTTTCATACATAGCTAAATCCTTCTCGAACTGCTTGTTTTGTTGGGAAGTCCAGTTTGTTGCAGTATTACTGGAAGAAGGCTTTCCGGATGAAAGAAGCAGGCTGACCAGCCATATTACTCTTGGGTTTAGTACTGCAAACACAGGAAGTCCAAAGTAAAAGTTTACAAAGGGACGAAAATGCTTCACTTCGTATCTACAACAGTAACATATAACAAACAGAATGGCATGTAACATAGATTCTATGTGAAAACACACAAATTAGATTCTCTGTAAAAACAACAAACGACCAACCTATCAAACTATCTAGGACCAAAGATACAAGCTAATAAACTCAATATAATTTTAGATAAACACCAGTGACAATTGAGAAAATCTGATACAAAAATCTGAGTAAACGAAAAACACAATATGTGATGTTTGTAAAAAAAGCAAAGTAAGGACCTAAAACGTAGTACCCACTTCCTCCAAATGTTGAGGTGGGAAATAAAATCGGTGGAATTTAAGAAAAAGAAGAGAGAGCATTGGACATAAGAGGGTCTCTTAAATCCATTGCAATTCACGTTCCAAGCAAGAGTTGCTGGAAGAATTTTGCATTGGACGCCATGAACTGTTGTGTCCTTAAATATAGAAGGAGCACGGGTTCTGTAATATTCAGCCAGTCATCGATTCTCTGATAGAGTAATCTAAAGGTATACAAACCACACGGTGGATTATGAATCCAGATAATAGGATGCCACTGTCTACTAGACAGTATACACCAACATGATTCATGTTCAGCTGCACAAATTAACAACACTTCAATATACACATAGAGAGAAGCAAATAAAACACTGCTTACAATAGCATTCATGTCAAAGTTAAAGAATATTGGTTTGTTTCTAATAAAAGTTGATTATTATTGCCACTAATATTCCCATAGGCCACAACTGTATCATGAAAATTCAAGTTCTTACAAGTTCTTCAAGTGCAAGATGGAATCTAAAAGTAGACATAGACGTGCTAGTTTGTAGAGAATTCTCTTATATAAAGATAGCTTGTGTGAATCTCATTGGACAGAATTCTCTCATATCATATCAAGATAATTTGTGTGAATCTCATTGACTTAGGTTTGTTAAGAATAGCTTTCCTGATATTCCAAGTCTTTCTATAGTGGCACCTTTCATTAAGTTAGGCTAGTTAAGAATAGCCTTCCTCAATTATTTCTTAGTAAACATTGTATTTGGGAATAGAAATTTGTGTATGATTTTATGCCCATCATTATCATTTTAGATTTTATTCTATTCAATCGGAGACTAAAGCGAAGAGATTTGCAGACATCTTCTAATCAAACAAAACAAAACATTGCATTCTTGGTAGGATTATTTGGTAAAGTTCAAAGGGATTAGATCCAATGGTGTAAAGCCAAAAGTTTTTGATCTTATTAAATGGTATCTTGACCAGTACACATATAAGTGGATCGAAGTCCACTCCCATGTCCTTCAACTTTATAAGTCCAAATGGGTTGGATCCAATGGTGGAAAGAAAGGAATTTTTCACCCTTGGGAAAGGTTCAATTCACGTGAGGTTAAATGGTATGGTAACCGTGTGTGACCGTGCACACATAAGTGGATCAAAGTCCACTCCCATGTCCTTCAATTTTTTAGCTTAAATGGGTTAGATCAAATGGTGGAAAGCCATGAACTTTTCACCCTTGAGAAAGGGTCAATTCCCGTGAGGTTAAATGGTATGGTGACTGTGTGACCCATGCACACATAAGTGGACAATTGGTGACCGAGTGAATGTATTTAAACACTTACCAAAATCCAAGTAACATGGTAAAGTTTTATAATATTTGTATTTGTATTTAAATAGTTACCAAAATATATTTGTATTTAAACACTTACAAAAAACCAAGTAACATGGTAAAGTTTTAGAATATTTATATCTGTATTTAAACACTTACCAAAAGCCAAGTAACATTGAGAAAACTTACAATAATGAATGGGCAAAACTTGTACAATGATAATATTAAAAGGCTTTTCATTTACTGATTATAACTATATAATTTGGTACTCATTTCCAACCTAGTTTATAGGCGGTACAGTCCATGAAAATTAAAAGGCCTTTCATTTTATTCAATAGAATTTTGTATTCATTTTGGGGAAACATGTTACTCCAAAAAAAAAAAAAAACATTATTTTTTTTTTAGAGAATTATATATTTTGGCCACATAGCTCTATAAAACTAAAAGCATTTCATTTTTGTGAGAATTTTATATTTTGATACTAAGAATATAGAATTTTATATTCTGGCTCTATGTAAAGCGTACTTATATTGTCATTTTTGATAAGGTGTTTTAGAATTTGTTAGATTGAAAATTGTTGAAATTGTTTAATTTGTTTTTGAAATGGTGTTTTAGTATATGTAAATATATTTAAATTTTTAGTACAGATCAATATTGAAATTTAACGATGTAAATGATGTAAATAGTGCATTTTTTATGTATTGAATTTTATACAAAAATTATTTCAAAAGTGTTAAGAAAATAAATTGAATGAATGAATCTTTATGATGATATCAAGAAATCGTATAGGAATTGAAGATTTATTGTCAATTTGAGTTTTTATTTGTTTTGATGGTTTTTTAATGGACTGCACTAATATGGAATTGAAGATCCCAAAAGTTAAAACCATGAGGGTCATTATTCCTGTAATATCCCAATTTTTACCTACAATATAAATGTAGATGTCATATGGAGATGGTTGTGAGCCAAGAGTACATGTGAACTATAATTGTACATTTAATTATAATATGAAAACCCTAACTACTAGAAATAAATAAAAATGGAGTAAAGAGAGATGGGAAATATGACTCCACAAATGGGGAAAGTGAAACGGTTCTTATGGGAGGCTTAAGGCGCTAAAGTAGAGAGGACCTTAGCTAGTGACTCAACCTAAATTCCTTAGAGCCTTTGATTATGTACCTTGATCAATTAAGATTTTTTTAAGTACCCTATGCTTTGGATTAGAGGTGAAATGTGTTTTTCTCATTAAGACACATGGTGATTGCTTGACATGATTAGACCATGCATTGTTGTATTGGTTTGAAGGATGGTGGAAGGATTATTGTTGGAAATATTGTTTTCATTGATGTCAAATACATGGGGAACCTAAAATATGTCCAAGATAAATATTAAGAGACTACAAATGTCCAAGATAAATATTACAAAATGAACATTGTTGAAAGTATTAGTTCATGATTTGTTATGATGAGTTTCAATACCCTATCTTTAAAGACATTTTTACCCTGCATACATAGCTCAAATTGGAGAACAAGTCATATGGTTGGAAATATTATTTTGAGACATTTCCAATGTTATATGCAATTCCTTCTAACTCCCTAGGGATGAGGAGATATGGATTTTTATGTCTAACAACCCAATGAGAAAATTGAGGTCAACTCAGCCAATATTTACAAGTTGGCCTTCAAAGTGGGGATGAAATTACTATAAATAAAGGATATATTTTGCATTAGTAGTTCAACCAAGCATCAGATCAAGTCTGAGGTGCAGATAAGTGATATGAGGTGTGTTAAAGGTGTTGCGGTGTCTTTCGGGTGTGGAAAAAAAGTCTACAGGATTTTCTTGTGGTCTTTCTTGTTCTCAAGGTGCATTGTGAATGAGAAAGGTCTGTCATGTTGTTGTGTGCATTATTTTGAGGTTTTGATGTTTTCATTGGTGGATGTTTTCATAAGTGGATGTTGTCTTTAGTGGATGTTTTTCATCAATGATTACATTATGGGAATGATGTTATGAGACTTGCTAGGGTTTGAAGGATTGTCTATGGAATGAAGCATGCAAATGAAGTCAGAAGTAATCTCTGTATGAGTATTTTAGATTGGTGTCTCCACATATCTTATTGGAATTGATGTTTCCATATATCTTATTGATTTGGTGCTAAGTTGAGGATGTTATTGTCTATAGTATTTTAGTCGCTACATATTAATGAGTTGGTTCTTAGTTGAGGAGATTGGTATCTCGTGTAGGTTGTTTCCTACATCTTTTTAACTTGGTTCTCAATTAAGGAGATTGATGTCTCTAGTAAATTGGCGCCTATAAACATTTATAAAGATGAGTTTATAGTTTTCTTCTGACTGGGTTTCCATGTTAAACTATGTGCAAATTTGTTGGTTGTGGAGCCTGATTATCTTCATGATTCATAGGTCTTTTTTTAATGTCGTGTTTATACCCCTTGAAGAACTTACACCCCCAAATTATGTACACTCCTCCACGTGGGGGAGTGAAGAGGGGGTTATCCCCTCTACAAGGTCTAGAGGTGTTATTCCCCTGGCTGGGGGGTCCAGGGGTAAGCGGGCCCCCGATGAGGGTTCAAGGGTGAAGTCGATGAAGGAAATTTTTTCTTGTAAATGTATATTATAATTTCAAGGTAGATCTGGACCATTCATTATAAGGTCATAGATTTGACAGTAGAAGTTATGTTACGATTTTTTTCCCTAGAAGGAAACCCTCTTTTATGAGGGAAATGTATTGTGACTATGTATCATTGCGAATATTGTATTATGAGTGATGAGATTGTGAGAGAAAAAAGAGGAAGTTACAGTGGGTTTGTTGTACGTTCTATCCCTTCATTTGTTGGATAATAATAAAGAAAGGACCTCGCAATTTCTCTAGTGGACGTATCCCACATTAGGTGAACCACATATATCTGTGTCTATATTGTATTTTGTATCTTTTGTGTTTTATTTCCACATTTGTTTTATTTTATTTCTTTGTGATCCTATTTTTCTAACAACTGGTATCAGAGTGAAAGGTAACTCACACGAAAAGCGGGTTCCTAGTTCGAGTGAGAGCAATACCAGAAAATGGAAAGTTTAGGGTCGAGAAATTTAACGGCCACAACTACGAGTTATGGAAGATGGAAATGGAAGATTATTTATATCATAAGGATTTATTCCTACTATTGGGTGGAATAGAAAAAAATTGGATGGCCATGAAGGATGAAGAATGAGAGGTTATTGACATAAAGACACTTGGAACAATATGGTTAAGCCTGGAGGCATCGGTGGCTTTCAATATTTAGAAACAAAAGACAATGAATCAGCGAATGGACACATTGGATAAACTATATGAAAAACCCTCGGCGTACAATAAGGTATTTATAATGAAGAGATTATTTAATATGAAGATGTCGGAAGGTGGGTATGTTGCAGATCATTTAAATGAATTTAATACGGTTACTAATAAACTAAGTTCTATAAAAGTCTACTTTGATGATGAGGTCAAGGCTCTTCTAATCTTGTGATCATTTCCAGAAAGATGGAATGGCTTGGTCATGGTTGTAAGTAAAACTTTCTCTGGTTCAAATACTTTAAAATTTCATGATGTTGTTGGTGTTATCCTTAGCGAGGAAAAGTGAAGGAGGAGTACAAGTGAGACATCAGGTAATGTGTTGAACATGGAAAACATGAGAAGACAAAAGGATAGAGAAAAGGGCTCAGGGAACCGCGATAATTCTAGGAAGGGAAGATCCAAATTCAGACTTGGAAAGATAGAGTGCTGGAATTGTGGGAAGAAAGGAAATTTGAAGAAAGACTGTAGAGCTCCAAAGAAACAAAGAGATGGACACAAGAAAAAAATCAAGAAGAAAATGTAACAGGTGATGTGTTACAAGATGCTTTAATTCTTTTTGTAGATAATGATTTTGAGTGTTGGGTAGTATATTAGGGGGATTCATTTCATGCCACACCCCATAGGAAACATTTTCTAGATTATGTTCAAGGTGATTTTGGACAGGTTCATTTGGGTGATGATGCACCATGCAAAATTGTTGGAATGGGAAAGGTTAAAATATAGCAAAGAAATGGAAACCAATGGTTTTTGAAAGAGGTAAGAAAAGTTCCAAATCTAAGGGAAATATAATTTCAATAGAGAAGTTGGAAAGTGAAGGTTGTATATCCATATTTATAGATAAGGTGTGGATGGTCACCAAAGGATCATTGGTAATAGAAAAAGGAGAGAAGGTGGGTACATTGTGTTTATGTACTAGTAATATTGTCTCTTCTATCCCTGTAGGTTCTATAGGAGTGGATACAACATTGTGGCATCATATTATTGGACACATGAGTGAGAACGGGATGCATATACTTCACAAAAAAAAATTGTTTCCAGATATTAAATAAATTGATTTGGATTTATGTGAGCATTGTGTTTATGGAAAACATAAGAGAGTCATGTTTCTCATAGTTGGAAAAGAAAAGACGAGTGAAAGGTTAGATCTTATGCATACAGATGTATGGGGACCATATCATGTATCATCTCTTGGTGGATCTCGTTATTATGTTACTTTTATTGACGATGCAACTAGAAAAACTTGGGTTTATTGCATTCGACAAAAAATTGATTCTTTTGATACTTTTAAGAAATGGAAAGCTTTGGTTGAGAATGAGACAGCAAAAATGTTGAATTTTCTTAGATCAAACAATGGAGGTAAATATTGCAGAAAATATTTTGATGATTATTGTTCATACCATGGGATTCGTAGAGAGAAGACAGTTCCAAGAACACCACAAAAAAATGGTGTGTAAGAAACAATGAACATGAAAATCATGGAGTGTGCAAGGAGTATGAGATTGCATGGTAGTTTTCCTGTATAGTTCTGGGTAGATGTTGTATATATTGTTTTTTACTTAATAAACATAGGATATTCAATCTCTTTAGATGGTATAATTCTAGAGGAGGCATGGAAGGTAAAAAGGTAAACTATTTTTTTTTAAGACTTTCGGTTGTGGAGCATTTGTCCATATTGATAAAGAAAATAAAATAAAGCTTGAGGAAAAATTCAAGAAGTGTACCTTTATTAGATACAATGTTAATGATTTTGGTTATCGCTTATGGGATTATGAAAATAAAAAAATCATTAGGATTAGAGATGTCATATTCAATGAGAAGGTCATCTACAAATATCAGTTGCAAGGAAAGAAATAGAAAAAAGAAAAACCAGAATACATAGTCCTTGATGTGATCACTAAAAAATAAATTCCAAAGGAACCAAAAAATAAAAATGTAAAACAATAGGAGTAACATGTACCTCAAACTGTAAGTGTTGTTAGAAGATATACTAGCTTAAGTAGACCCCCTGAATGATAGTCTCTTTCACTGTATTATTTATTTTTGAATGATTCTGGTGAACCAAAATGTTATGAAAAGGCAATGCAGGTAGACAACAAAATGAAGTGGGAGCAAGGAATGGAAGAGGAAATGGATTCCTTGGTAAATAACTAGACTTGGGACTTCGTTCAGTTTCATGCAGGAAAAATAACATTGCATAATAAATGGGTTTACAAGTTGAGGGAAGAAGATGGAAGAAAAAAACTGCAAGATGCCAGATATATAAAATATGCAGTACAAAAATAAAATGCTAGAAATGGCAGAATAATAGTAAAATATACAGCATAATCTTCACAATAACGTAGAAATGATATAAGAATAGCAATAGAAATAGCACTTTGATTCAGAAATCAATGTTCACAGGACTCTTCGAGGGGGAAACCTCCAGTCGAGCAACGCTCTGTTACAATAATCTCCAAGCTATGGTTTTCATACCCTCTACCCTTATTTATACTAAATATGTCTATTAAGAGAAGCATCTAGAGGGAGATCCTTCTAGAAGCGGAAGCTTCTATTAGGTCTTCTTACATCCACCTTATTCTATTTTATTGAAAGGCCTTATTAATATTGATATTTATTACATCTGAATACATTGATCTACCTATGTGCAGGTTAGGACCTTAACATGTCCGCCCCCTTAAAAATGGCCTTGTCCTCAAGGCTTGAGATGTGGAAACTGCTGTAGAATGGTAGCTGGTTCCCAAGTGGGATCTGCTGGAGTCATATCTTTCGACTGTACTAACACTTCCTTGATGGTTCTCTGACATAGGCGACACTCACGCTGGTCCAAAATTGCTTCTGGTTGTAGCCAAATGGATCCTTCTTGAGCTAACTCTGGAAGGTTGGTTTGAATTTGGCACCTGGTTCCAATCACTTTCTTCAAGCATGAAACATGAAAAACAGGATGTAGCTTTGATTGACTGGGTAGAGCTAACTGATATGCAACTTGTCCCACATGCTTGAGAACTGTGTAAGGGCCATAAAATTTGGGTGCTAGATTTTGACAATGATCGACCTTGAGGGAAGTTTGCTTATCTAGTTGCAGTCTCAGAAACACCTGATCCCCTTCTACAAATTGATGTTCATAGCGAACTTGATCTGCTTGTTGCTTCATTCTATTATGTGCCATGACTAAGTTCTCTTTAAGGGTATGAAGGATATCCTCTCGAACTGTAAGTGTTTGGTCAACCACCTGGACCTTCAAGGTACCCGGTAAGTATGAGAGAACTGAAGGTGGCTTCTGTCCATATACCGCTTCAAAAGGAGTCATGCGAGTGGTTGTATGGTATGTAGTGTTGTACCACCATTCGGCGAGGGGTAACCATTGAGCGCACTGGTGTTTTTTTTCAGAGGCAAAGCACCTCATATATGTTTCCAAACACTTGTTGACAACTTCTGTTTGACCATCTGTCTGGGGATGATAAGCTGAGCTGAGATGCAATTGTGTGCCTTCTAGCTTAAACAATTATTGACAAAAATTACTTGTGAAATTTGGGTCTCGATCGAAACAATAGAGTGCGCCATGCCATGAATCTTAAAGACCTGGTCCATGAAAATTTGAGCCACCATGGATGTAGTAAATGGGTGGTGAAGAGTGAAAAAATGAGAATACTTGGAAAGGCGATCCACCACCACCATTATGACTGATTTATTCCCTGATTTGGGTAAGCCTGTAATAAAGTCCATAGAGATATCCTTCCAAATAGCAGGGGGAATCGGAAGCGGTTGGAGGGTGCCTAGAGATTTGACTGTTTCTCCCTTGTTACATTGACACACCTCACATTCAGTGACAAACTTACGAATGTCCTGTTTCATACCATCCCAGAAAAAATAATGTTTGACTCGATCATATGTTTTGGTGAACCCTGAGTGTCGTGCTGTGGGTGTAGCATGAAGCTCAGAAAGCACCGTGGATTTGAGCTTGGATTGTTTACTTAAATACAAGCAGCCTTTGTATCGAAGCTCATCCTAGAGCTAGGAGTACCCTAGGGGGGCCGTAGCATTGTTCTGCAGTTGCTGGATCAGATGCAAACTTTTGGGATCTTCAAGCCATTCCTGGCACACAACTTGGAGCCAATTGGGTACAATGAAGGAAAGAGAGAAAAGGGATCCTTCGTCTTCATATTTATGGGACAGTGCATGTGCCATGACATTGTCTTTGCCCTTATTGTAAATGATCTCATAATCATATCCAAAGAGCTTAGTCACCCATTTTTGTTTTTCCTGGGAGGAAATGCATTGTTCCAAAAATTACTTGAGGCTTTGATGGTTGGTCTTAATTTCGAAGCGTTTCCCTAAGGGATAAGGATGCCACAACTCAACGACATGCATAATTGCCAACATTTATTTTTCATAAATGGGTTTGCCCAGATTCCTTTCAGACAATTGCTTTCTAGTGAAGGCCAAAGGTCGACCCTCTTGCATAAGGACAACGCCGATTCCTTTCCCTGAGGCATCACATTCCAACACAAAGGTCTTTGTGAAGTTGGGAAGGGCCAGAACCGGAGTGGTGTACATGGCCATCTTCAAGGTTTGAAAATCTTGAGCAGCTGTTGGAGTCCAAGTGAAAGAGTTATTTTTGAGGAGAGTCGTGAGAGGTGCTACAATCTTTCCATAGTTCTTAACGAACTTGCGATAATACCCTGTGAGGCCCAAAAATCCACGCAAGATTTTGAGAGTCTTTGGGTGTGGCCAGTATTGCATAGCTTCAATCTTTTTCAGGTCCACCCTGACACCATCCTTTCCCACCAGATGACCCAAGTATTCTACTTCTGAGGCACCAAAAGCACATTTGGACTGTTTAAGGAAAAGTTGCTGTTGAGAGAGTAGGCAGAGAAATTGATCCACATGAGTAAGATGGTTTGTCTAGGTTTTACTATAGATGAGGATATCATCAAAGAAAACTAAGACAAAATGACGGATAAAAGGGAGGAAGACATCGTTCATGAGGCTCTAGAAGGTGGAGGGGGAGTTATACAAACCAAAGGGCATGACCAAAAACTCATAGTTTCCCTCATGAGTGTGAAAGGAGGTCTTGGGAATGTCAGCCTCTTTCATACGTATATGGTGATAGCCCAAGCGAAGATCAAGTTTGGTAAAGAATTAGGCGCCACTCAATTCATCTAGGAGGTCATCAATGACAGGAATGGGAAATTTGTCTTTGATGGTCAGTTTGTTGAGAGAACGGAATTTAGGACACATTCTCCAAGAACCTTATTTCTTCAGTACCATGATGATCGAAGAGGAGTAAGGGCTCATACTAGGATGGATGACGCTGACAATAAGGAGTTCCTAGACCATTTTTTCAATTTCATTTTTTTGTGCAAAGGGGTGGTAATATGGACGTATATTGGGGGGAAGGATTTCTGGGACAAGGGGAATGGAATGATCATGAACACCGCGGGAAGGAGGGAGTACCTGGGGAGTGGAAAATACTATTTGATGTTTATAAAGGAGGGCTTGGAGGTATTGGGGCACTGGGGGTGTCTCTGTGGATTATATGGCACGGAGTTGGGAAATGACACCAAAATGACCTTTTTTGAGCAGTTTTTCCATGCGATGAGAACTGATGACCTCAGGTGAACCAACAATGATGCCTTGGAATTTATATTTGTGTCCGCCTTCATCGAATTTCATGGTTAAGTTATGAAAATCCATGAGAATGGGACCCAAATTCCTTAGCCAGTCTGCTCCCAACACAATGTCGCAACCACCCATTTCAATAGCAAACATATGGGATTTTAGGTGGTAGTCATCGATTTGGAGATGCACATTTTCATAGTGCCTTCCACATTTCATAGAACCACCCTTGGCAATCATGATTTGTAAATTGTTGATAGCATGGATGTAGCAATGGGTTTCTTGGGCAATGCGGCGATGAATAAAATTGTGGGTGTTGCCACTATCAACCAGAATGATGACCTTTCGGTGCTTGACGTAACCGATTAACTTGAGGGTTTGGGGGGTAGAGAATCCAGTGAGAGCATTGAGGGAAATGATCGGTTCCACTTCGGGAGGGTCAGAGGGAGGGTTTATGTCAGTGATTTCTGGTGACTCGGGCACAAGGGGAGTGTCAACATCTTCTTTCAAAATATCCTCAGAGATGGCCATAAAAATATTTTGTTCCTTACATTTGTGGCCTGGGAAATATTTGTCATCACAATTATAAAAGAGGCCTTTGAGTTGGCGTTCATCCATTTCAGCCCTGGTCAATTTTTGGATCTTTAATGGGGTGGAGGGGGTAGTGGGGTTTATTGGTTTAGGGAGAGGGATAAAGGAAGGCTTACAGTTTTGAGAGGAAACAATTTGTTGTGATTCTTTATCTTTTTTAGTAGCCTCCACCCAAGTTGTAGGTCGATCCATGAGGACATGGGCCCGAATATCCTCCTTGAGGCCACTGATAAAACATTCTCAAAAGAAAGCATCATTCATACCCTCTGTTCGAAAATCCAGGCGCTCAAATGCATCTATGAAGTCTTCTACTCTGCCTGATTGCTTCAATTTTGTCAAACGGCCCAAATGGTTGGTGTCAGTGTCAAAGCATTCATAAAGCTCAGTCACAAATTGGGTCCAAGCAATATACCCTTGACGGGAAGTTTTTCTCCATTTCCACCATTGCCAGCGTTCTTGATCTAGATGGAGAACACCATATCGGAGTTTGGCCAAGTCATCTGTGATGTTGTAGAGAGAGAAATAATGTTCCATTTGGGTGACCCAACCAGTGGGGTCCAAGCCATCAAATTTGGTTACATCCACCCGCAGAAGGCGTTTGTCCCATTGAAAATGATGGGGCTGAAAGGAATGGGAAGAAGTTTCACCTTCAGTCTTTGTATGTGCATCAGGAAAATAATCATCGGTAGGGATCTTGAGTTTGGTGCAAAGTGATGCAAAGACAGATTCAAGCTGGGTGATCAGTTCGTGTTTTACTTTCTCCATTGCGGACTCCATGACTGCATTTATGGTGGTATTGATGGATGCATCATGGGAGGAAATAGTAGCACTGAGTTGTTGCACTTCTTGTTGGCTCTCGAGGAGACCATATTGTAGGGTGTTGAAGTGAGACTCTAGTTCTTAGCTATGGGTATGGGCCATAAGGATGTGTGAACTGAAAAGGGAGCAGGCGGGGTCAAACATTTTTGAAGAAAAATGATATGGATGAATGTGATAAGGGAGAAGAGATGAATCTAATGGAATAGGTCTCAAATAATGGTGAAATGTTTTCCAAACTTTGGTTATAATTTGGTCTGAAGAATGTTGCAGTGCTGAAATCCCCAAATTCTTAACCAGAAAGAAATGTGTATTTGCTTGGCAACCCGAACACAGATGCGCGACAATAGATCTCACCGGTTTAATTTGTTTATGTTTATGTTTATGTTCCCCAAGGGTTAGGTATTCAAGGGTTCTACAGACAAGGTTTTTCCCTATGCTATAGCTCCCTGATATACATGCGGGGTCCAACAGTAGTACTCGACCCAATATCTTAGGGAACTAACTAAGGAGGATAGACCATACTCTTAGCCGTACTACCCAACTACCCAGGTACTAGAGAGTATCTTCCCGAGTGTTGTTCTCGATGACACTATAGTAGTCGGCTGATAGGTTTATCTAAAGAGGGCTTCAGGAAATCTAGGCCGATTCATACACATGTGTTGGATGATGCGTTACCAATTGAAGGGGTACCAATAGGGGTTACAATGGTGGCCAACACATGTGCGCTTAAGAACCACTTGTATTTCCTGTGTGTATGAATTCCTCCACCGTGGGTTTATGCGCATAACGACAGATCTCTGTGGCTTAAAGACGTTGGAATACGTCTCTACCCTGAAAAAAAAAATACCCACAATTTCTACAAAGGAAAGTGGTTTGATACCACTTGCAAGATACCAGATATATAAAATAAGCAGTATAGAAATAAAATGCTAGAAATGGGAGAATAACAGTAAAATATCCAGCATAATCCTCACAATAACACAGAAATGATATAACAATAACAATAGAAATAGCACTTTGATTCAGAAAGAAATGTTCATAGGCCTCTTCGAGGGGGAAACCTCCAATTGAGAAGTGCTCTGTTACAATAATCTCCAAGCTAGGGTTTTCATACCCTAGACCCTTATTTATACTAAATATGTCGATTAAGAGAAGCATCTAGAGGGAGATCCTTCTAGAAGTGGAAGCTTCTATTAGGTCTTCTTACAAATTCCTTATTCTATTTTATTGAAAGGCCTTATTAATATTGACCTTTATTACATCTGAATACATTGATCTACCTATGTGTGGGTTAGGACCTTAACAAAAGTGGTACAAGGCTAGACTTGTTGTAAATGGGTTTTCACAAAAGAAAGGTATAGATTTTGAAGAAAAAATTTCTCCCGTTATTAAAATGACTTCAATTATGACCATTTTAAGTCTTGTGGTAGTAGAATATTTACATCTTTAACAATTAGATGTAAAAACAACTTTTCTCCATGGGGATTTGGAGGAAGAGATTTATATGCAACAACCATAGGGGTATGAGGTCAAAGGGAATGAGAATTTGGTATGTAGGTTGAAGAGGAGATTGTATGGTCTAAAGAAAACTCCAAGGAAGTGGTATTTGAAGTTTGACATGTTTATGACAGAACAAGGTTATAGTAGATGTCATTCTGGTCACTTTGTTTATTTTAAAAGGATAGAAAATGGAAGTTATATTATCTTTCTATTGTATGTAGATGACATGCTTGTTGTCGAGTCTAATATGTAGGATATAACTGTGCTCAAGAATAAATTAACTAATTCATTTGCGATGAAGGAGTTGGGTGCTACAAAACAAATCCTTGGTATGAGAATAACAAGAGATGGCAAAAATCACAAATTGACATTGTCTGAGGGTGAGTACATAGAGAAGGTGTTGGAGAGGTTTAGAATGCAGAATGAAAAACTAGTTAGTACACCTTTGGACAACCATTTCAAATTAACTAAGGAAATGTGTCCCAAGATAGAGGAGGAGATAGAATACATGCCCAAGGTCCCTTATGCATCAACAGTTTGTTGTTTGCAGTTGGTTGTTTGATGTATGCAATGGTTTGCACAAGACTAGATATTGCACATGCAGTGGGAGTTGTGAGCAACTATATGAACAATCCAAGCAAATAAAATTTTAAGGCAGTAAAGTGGATTCTTGGGTATTTGAGAGGCACTTCTACTCATGCATTATGTTTTGGAGGTTTAGACACTAGTCTACAGGGATATGTTGACTCATATATGGTAGGTGATTAAGATAACATGAGGAGCACCACAAGGTATGCTCTTACTATAGGTGGAACAACAATAAGTTGGATTTTGAAACTGCAAAGGGTTGTTGCACTTTCAATAACAGAAGCATAGTATGTTTTTTCTATAGAGCCTAGTAAATAAATGATTTGGTTACAGAGGTTTACGGACGAATTGGGAAAGAAGCAGGAGAATAACAGGTTGTACTGTGATAGTGAGAGTGGAATTCATCTTGCAAATAACTCAACATTTCATTTGAGTACTAATCATATACAACTCATGTACCATTTCATACGATTTGTCTTGGAAGATGGACATTTGAAGCTGGAAAAGATACACACTAGCCAGAATCCTGCAAAAATGTTAACTAAGGGAGTAACTAGGGAAAAACTGAGTTCCTTCTCAGTTTCAATTGGTCTTCAAGCATGAAGATGAAGATGAGAAATTTTCCAGGTCCAAGAAGGATCATAATCGAGTAGATACAACATCGATGAAGTTGTTGATATTAGTATCCAAGTGCGAGATTGTTATTTTTTGAGCCTGATTGTCTTCCTGATTTACAGGTCATTGCTTTTAGCCGTGTTTATACCCCATGAAGGCTTTACACCTCAGAAGAATTTACACTCTTCCACACAAGGGAGTGCAGAGTGGGGTTACCCTTCTTTGGGGTTTGTAGGAGCTATCCCCTCGATTGGGGAGATATGGGGTAAAGTGAGCCCCTGGAAGGGTTTTGGGGGATAGTGTTTCCTAATGGGGGTTCAGGGCCGAAGTCCACAAAGGAAAATTTTCCTTGTAAATGTATATTGTAATTTCATAGTAAATCTGGACTGTTCATTATAAGGTCGTAGATCTAAGGGTAAAATTTATGTTAGGGATTTTTTCCCTAGAAGCAAACCCTTTTTTATGAGGGAAATGTATTTTGGCTATCTATCATTGCAAGTATTGTATTTTGAGTGAGGAGACTGTGAGAGAAAAAGGATGAAGTTATAATGGGTGTGTTGTAGGTTGCTTCCCTTCATTTGATGGATAATAATACAGAAAGGACATGGAAATTTCTCTAGTGGACGTAGCCCACATTGGGTGAACCATGTATATTTGTGTCTCTATTGTATTGTGTATCTTCTGTGTTTTATTTCCACATTTTTTTTATTTTATTGCTCTGCGATCCTATTTTTCTAACAACTGGTATCAGAACGAAAGGTAACTCACATGAAAAGAGGGTTTTTGGTTCGATTGGGAGAAATGGATGGAGTTAGAAAGTTTAGGGTCAAGAATGGTTATATGTGATTATGGTCTGATTTTATATGTGATTATTGTTTCTCGGCTAATGAATGGTTAAATAAAGTAAAACATATTGTATATTGATTCAACCCCCCTCAATATAAACATAAGTTCAACAGTTTGTATCAGAGCAGGTTTCTTTAGAAACAGTTTAACCACTAGAAGGAATATCTTGAGAATATATGGATTGTAAGGAATGTATCCCTACAAATAGAGATCCTTTTTTTGATGAAACAAACTATGGAACATGGATTATAAGAATGAGGATATATTTCCAGGCCCTTGGTTTTGGTATATTGGAATCAATCACAACAGGTTATAGAGATAAAGTTGTAAAGGAGTCAAGTGAAAACAAAGAAAAAGATATAGAGGTCATCGATAATGTCCCTTGGTTTACAAACATTGGAAACATTTAAATTTTAATATTTATGTTGTGGAAATTTTTGGAAAAAGTCTTATGTGAAAATTTTATCATCGCAAACATTGATGATGATGAACATTTTTGTAAATATTATTTTTAACTTATTTTACTTAACTAGAAAGAATCTGATTAGAGAATATAGTTACAAAGAATAAATCATTATTCCATGGGTGAGTGAAAAGGAATAAAAACCAATAGAGTAAATATTGTCCATGAGGAAAAATGGAACCCTACTCCCAAAGATGTGGGATGTGAGCGAACAAGTGTTACAAGGAAAATATCTCTATGGCATGGGGTATACCATAACAGATGGAATGACATGTAGAAATAAACTCTAATCCCAAGTATGCTATATAAATGAAATGCTAACAAGACAAGGCCAAGAGCCTACCTCGTCCATACGTTTGATGAAGACGACCTTTGAGAACAAAACTCAAAGATTTATACTTGCAACTTGTCCTCAGCAACCAAGATACACAATAATATGGTGACAATATATAATGTTAGTATATAGATTAGTATAATCCATTAAAATACGAGACACATACTCCCATGGAATAATAATTTGAATGTTTGCAAGATATCAATTGGATGAGAAAAGAGTATTTCTATTAAAATAATCAACATAAGTATATAGGTGACAAACTTATGTAATAGAACATATTGGAATTGAGAAGCTAAGTCCCTCCAGCTGTGCCTCCACCACTTCAATCCTCCACCAAAGGCAAGAACATATAAAGGAGCCAATGAGATTCTCCTTCACAAATAAGGAAGAGCTTGGCAGATGAAAAAGGGGTTCATACTTTCAAGGACAAAGGGATGCAAAATCCATATGAAGTGAAATTTATCCAGAGTGTCTTTTCTCTCAAAGTTGAATTGTTCCATCCTCAAGGCTTGGACATGGGTCAACTTATAGCCTTCAAATGGAACTGAAGGGATGATTCAAAGAGTTTCCAGTATATGGAAGGTCAAGGATCATGGATCTTGTGACATGGCATGGAAACCCGACATAATTTTTAATTTTTAGCACCAAACCTAATGTACTCCAGATGTAGTGGAGAAACATGTGTATATGCTTGTTGTCTAGCTGATAGGATGCGTATATGGGGAAAAATATGTTTTTTTGTCTCTAGAAGTTACAAAGAAGGACTTGAAGTTTGCATAGAAAAAAATAAAGGCCATCCAGGTAACTTGCATGGTGAGGAAAAAATTGTTGTAACTGATGCCCTGTTGGACAACTGAGAGGGGGGGGGTGAATCAGTTGTTACCATGCTTAAAAAGTTATACTTATTTTAAACTCTTTGCAGAGAACTTAATGGAAATCAAAATAATCCAGGGAGATAAGTAATAGAACATTCGACATCAGTCACGCATATGAAATATACAGAGAAAGATATTTCTTGAGGAAACCCATAAAGGGTAAAAACTTCTTCTTCTTGGTATGATAAGTAATATTTACATTATGTACATTATCATACATATGAGATCCAACTCATTGTGAGGATACAACCTCTGTTTTGAAAGCTACAACTTGATGAGAGCACCAACTCTCAATTTTTTCTAGCACCTACTAGAAGGAAGCACCAACTCCCTAGTTTCTCTAGCACCCACTAGAAGGAAGCACCAACTCCCTGGTTTCACTAGAAAACACTAGAAGGAAGCACCAACTCCTTGGTTTATCTACCATCCACTAGAAGGAATAAACAACTTCATAAGTGTTCCAACACTAACTGGATGGAAGCACCAACTTCCAGTCACACAGGCACCAACATGTAAAACAGAGAACAACAGTTCTCCCTTACACCACCCTGCCACCTTGGTTTCTCTAGCTGCAACTAGATGGAAGGTACAACTCCCTGTGTTCAAGAACCCACTTGAACCTCGGAGGACAAAAGTCCTCCCTAGCACCTCTCTACCACCCTGAAATATAAATTTTTCTATATATAAATTTATCACAGTGATACAATATTTATCAATGGCTTACTGGTCTCATCCATGTTCTGCTACACTACTATGCTCTACCTGCATCAGTGTCTTCCTGCACCCCTTCCTTATGCTTTATGTTCTTTTTACTTTTATGCTATGTCCGTCGTGTCCCTTCTATGCACCATTCCTCTTCTATGCATTTCAGCTGCTGCACTCTGCCTCCTTCTACACACCTGAATCACTCTCAACAGCCCTCAATCTCTTCTTTGTTCTACGTTTTTATTCTCTCTATGCATCTTCTGCATCCTCTATTCACAATGCTTCTGCATGCTCTCCCCATGTCAAGTTCTCTGCCTAATAATCATTGCAACTCTTCAACTTCTCTGGCAGTTAAACCCATGAGTCCATCATCACTGGGTGTTATGTCAAGATTCCTTACCCTCTCCAGCAGTCGAGACTCTTCATCTTCTCTATCACAGTCGAGCTCATTCCCTCTGTTGCAGTTCCAGGCTTCAATGGTCTTACATCTATCAATAGCCTCTATGAATAGTCTTCATGCCACTATAATATTCCTTGAGACTCTTCATCTTCTCTGGTGATCACCCTGAAGTCTCTTCGAGTCCTCTGGCAGAAACCATCAGTCGTTTCTAGTAGTTACACTGTGAAACTCCAAGAAAACACATTAGCAACTGAATCACCAACTGTCGAAGATTCATGATTCAGTTCTGCTAACTGAATCGTAACCGATCGATTAACTGTGAAGAGAAACAATATCCCTTCGATCATATTTCCAAGTATCCAACACCATCGGATTACAAGCACAGGGTCTCGCGTTGATTTCACCATTTCACATTTCAACATTTCAACATTTCGGCATTCCTGTGGTGAAGAGTCTTGACTCTTCATGTTACGATCATCGAAAAGGAGCTTAATTTGGTGTTAGCTCCTCCCTCTCACATGACCATTGACGGTGACCATAGCCTACACGAAAAGGTGTTTTCGCATTTTGGCATTCCTATGAAGAAGTGTCTCGACACTCCAAGTCGCAATTCCCAAAATGGAGCAAGATCAACGATCCACAAGACTTCATAATCTGATCCCTTCTTTTCTTAATTGAATGGCTAATGGGATTTTGGCATTTTTCCCTTTGATTCATCATGACTCCAACATTATAAAATTATTGATCACAAAATCTTCGAAGTGATCGGACGGTTCACATAACCCATTGAGATGGATGGTTGACGAGATTTCAGAGTTTTTCCTTTCGGGTTTTCGAGACTCACAATAGTCCCTTTTGGAATTTTGAAGTTCGAGACTTCATGATGGTGGATTTTATGCTTTCTATGTAAAACCCCGAAATAGAAAGTTCCAATGTGATGTAAACCTGCTGACATCACACATGGATTGACACGTGTCGAATAGTTGCCACGTGTCACTCTGATTCGTGACTTACATGTGCCTGAAATGTTGAATCATCTTGACACTTCTCATTGCCTACTTGTGCCACATGTCCTTAGATGACATGGCTTGATGACATGGTTTGTTGATGTGCCTGTTTCGGGATTTCAGTGTTTGCTACTTCAAAGGTTAAAGTTCCTTTGATCTTTGATTTCCCAGTCTGTGAAACTTCAAAATGGAGTCTTTATTGATGTGCCTATTTCAAGATTTCACAGTTCACTACTTCAAAGGTTAAAGTTCCTTTGATCTTTGATTTCCTGGTTTGAGAAACTCCGAAATGGAGTCTTTGTTGATGTGCCTATTTTGGGATTTCGGTGTTTCGCATTTCACAACTTCGGGACTACTGTGATGAAGAGTCTCAACACTTGACTCCTCCAACTCTAGGTATCTAAAACTATGAAATGTCGTGGTTTTACATTTCTTGATTTCATCATTCTTTTCATAAGTTTCCTTGACACTGCCAACTCTCGGTATCCAAAACTCCAAAATGGAGATTAAGTCGTTGTTTCACATTTCACGATTTTCTACTGTGAGTTGCTTCCTTGACTCCTGGAGTTTACTCTTCTGAATGGGATCCAACGATCACTTGTTGAACTTTTCATTGCCATGCCCTTATCCCTGTGATGTTGGTCGTGATATTTTCCATCAATGAAAAACACACATACTCTGCACTATCTCTTATGATCTTATCAAGCTTGCTCTGTTGCGTCTTCCCAAAATACTTTTGGTGCCCGCCTGGCACATTCTTCCTGTACTTAAGCCATTATCATTGTTGTACTTTCCATCAATGACAAGAATACATTGTCTATAAAACATTCCAACATGCCCCCTAATGTGTAAGGTCAGAGAAGTATCTACGATGGTCGAAATACATTATAATTCCTAGAAGTGGAGTAATGGAGACTCAACTAGAAGTGGTAGTTACTCATGGGAATATTACAATCCATAATGAGTTTGTACACATTGTCTCCAATAAGAATTACACTGCTTATACATGTGGAAAAATATCAAATAGTTGTTCATGGCCATGAATATGCAATAAAAAGTGTCATAGGCTGTCATAGTCACAAACATGGAACAGTGGAATCGAGTCTCAAAATCAATCTAAAGATATCCATATATAATGGAGTACAATCTGATCTCCCATAATCATTGAATTCATATAGGTATTGGTCCAATGAAAGACAAAAACATATTAGGAATGTTGCTACTATAAGCTGGAGGTCTTCTACACTATTCTTTGAAGGTGCAATTCTACATCATGTGAATAGACGGGTTGAGGTTGAAGACAATGAAACTTATTTTGATTACAGTTCATTAGGGTATATAGTTAACAAATGCATGACAACCTATCGATAATGAAAGTAGGTATGAAGGCACCGTGTACATTCTAAAAGTGTGAATAAGGGTGGGAAAACATTCAGTAGAAATTTATGTAATTCCAACTGTGAATGGTGGGAAAAACTGCCACTGATGATGGCAAGATTCTAGGTACTCATAAGACTCTAGGTATGATTTCTAGAATAGATGAGATAAAGTCGATGGAAGGAGACCCGCTCAAAGGAGAGAATTAGTGAATCTCTCATCATTCAACACAAGGTACACATAAATATTTTGATGATTAGGAGGAACTTGAACGAATAGGATGTTCACAAACCAACAATCATGTGCATCTACCGAATGCACCAGATGCAAGTATTTCACAAACGAAACCCTCTGAATAGCAGCCAATAATAAAAATTATTGACAAATGCGATGAAACCACCAATAAGGATAATGGAATCCAAGACATTGCATGAATCCCAATGTGTGAATATATTTCTTGTCATCAAACATAGCGGAAACTCCCCAATCAATGACCAATTAGGAGATGTCAACTCATGGGTTCAAGGTTTCCTACCCATAATGAAAGTAGGACTAGGGTAAATGGAAAGAATACAACTTCAGGTGACTATGAGATATACTGAGAGTATGGAAGACATGCAAAGTCAAGAGTTCAGAGAAATGGACAACACGGGATTATAGACTTCCTTTGAACAAGAGAATGAGAGATATGGATAACTGAGGAAGCATAGACTTGATGATAAAACTCTGTGATGTAAGAAGCATCAACATAATCTCTAGAGGGACTGAAATAATAACCAGTTGGATGAGTAAAATATGAGTATTGAGCTCAACTTCCTAAGGTCATGATAAACCCAAAATTTGGATGATAGTTGACTCACAATTTTGTTGACTCGCTATGTTGTTGATATATGTTGTTGATATGTATTCACTTCTAATTGGTTATAAATTATAGTAATGAGTAATGAGAAAATGTTGAATGTTAACTAAGGAGTTTTTGTGTAAGAGGGAA
>JZKD02S0244705.1:64752-128401 GCA_000966675.3 Picea glauca
GGTAGGTGTGTCCAATAGGGATGGGGGTGGTATGGCTATGGAGGAGTACATTTCCACCCACTATGTTTTAGGAACATATAAAGTAGGGAGCCAATTACCAATCAGGGCGATCGAGAACCTGCGTTTAAAGATCATCATGCTTGTACTTACATGGATTTTGGGGTTCACCTCGTTGCACCAAGAATCAAGGCCACTCATGTTTTATGTGGTGGAGTGTTTAAAACCCATTATTTACGACTAGTGTAGCTCACTGTGGATAACATGAAGAGAAAGTTCATAGATTGCAAACAAGGGAAAAAGAGAAATTTTGGATTTTCATCCTTTCTTTATAGTTTTTTATTTAAGTGGGTTCCATGATTGAGCCCTAGAGTAGAGTTTACTCCACATGGACAGCATGATCCAAACATGTCATGGTGTACCGATGTGATGAGGCGGCTAGGAGGTGGTAGGGTTCCAACCCCCTATAATGATGAATTATTTTTCTGGTGGCACTGACAAGTCATGGCCATTGACGACTACTCTTACGGTGGGATTGAATAAAGAGGGGATTCAAACATGCCTTTTCCACTAGGTTCTACCTACTATGATATTGGTAAAAAATGTTTTTATATGTTCCATTTTTTTCGTTTTTCAATAAAAATAAAAAACACAAATATTTTCATGTGGTATCAAGTATTAAATTTTTTTTTATTACGTAGATCTAGGTTCGCAATGGCCAGAGGGATTCCCACGACATCGATGGAGGATTTGAGGAGATGATAAAATGGGAGGATATGTAGAGAGAGTGTTGGATAATTTGAAGGGGAACCTGTCTCGATTAATGCACAATATTCCTATGGTTGAAGTGGAGGATCTACTAGAGGATATTCAATGACAGGTGCTGGGTGCACCTTGTGTGTGGGTGCAACCCTTCAGGAATCTCGCAAAAGTTGTAGTGTGCTATCATAATACATATTTTCTGCCACAGACATAGATTCCATGGTCATATTATGTACCAACCATATATGTATTTTGAGGGTGTGAGCCCCATTTGTACTATGACACCATATTTTTTGAAAGAATGAAATATAAAAAAAAATGGTCTTCGGCTTTAATTATATATGTTACAATGTGTACGCGCATGAATGTGTTTTATTTGCTTATTTATGTGACAAATGCCAATTTAAAATATAATTATAATATGCATAGGATACATGATTAGAACTTATAGGTATGTGATTATAAATAAGAAAATCAAAGTATCGTTCTAAAAGTCGTACCTATAGGAAATGTCAGAGTAGATTAGGATATTTCACATGGTAAATGTTGTTTACCTGACGTACGACTAACTGGGAGTCCAAACAAACCTATAAATACCGAACACCATGTGATATGGAATCACTTAATAGCTCTATAATGACACTATACCCAACCACATTATTAATTGATGGCCCCATTTTCAATTGGGTAAAACTGATTTCCATTGAAATTTCGTCCCAATTGTGACTATACAAAAAGGATAAGAAATTCTTTATGGCCTCTTATTTGGTATTTGTGATATAAAATTGATATCAATTCCTAAATTGTTCCTCTGCAAGAAGGTTAATTGTGAATTTGACCTAGTCACCTCTTTGTACCAAGCATTATTGATTCCCTACATTTTTATGAAGTTTTCAACGAATTTGTCTCGGTTTTTAAAGGACTGTTATTTGGAAAAGATACTACAAGAATATATGCCCAGGAAAGTAAATTCCTGGATAAAAAGGGAACCTTGGAGAAAATGAAGAATTACAATGTTATCAGGATTTTTGGTTCTAAGGAAAATCTCTCCTTTCTTCCATGCCATATATCCGACATAATTTTCATTACAGAAGTTGCAAGGAAATATAATTTCTGGTTACACTTCTTTCATGAGAAATGAAAAAATCAATTCATACCCTTGCCTTGGAAAATTGGTGACATTTTATTTATAAATATGAACAAAATAGATGAATTTGCAAGCCACTTCCACAACCTGAATTTCAAGTATGATGAAAGGATAAAAGGTTTTGACCCTAATAAATTTTTTGTGGAACATATGTTAACAGTTGGTTTTACCAATTCATTTATCCACAATGAAATAGGAGAAGAAGAAGATAACAACTTGGTCTCTACTAATCACATTGTTGGGGACTTGGAGACCATACTTAGTACCAATGAATTTTGCAAACAGAAGGGAAAGGGTCCCAATGAGAAGGGTGCCCAACCACCAACTATTACTCCCAAGACTACAACATCTTGGAGCAGTTCTCTAGTGGCCCACCCATCTAGAAAAGTGATCAATAATAGTTTAGGTGGAGGAGGAGGAAAAAACCACCCTCTAGAAAAAATTGAAAGCTTACATAAACTCCCTCCAAGGAAGAAGAGGAAGAATATTTTACAGGAGGAAGAAGAGAATGACATCGAAAGTGACATCAACAACTTCTCCCTCAAATATATGGAGCTCGAGTATGACATAGAGAAAATGATTCCTAACATTGATCAACCAGGAGGCATGATCCACCAAAATCCTTCATTAGAAATTGTTGAGAATGAGACCTTCTATGAAGAAGAGTCATTTGTATTTCATAGCGTTGTCTTTGAAAACAAATCTAATAAATTAATTATTCAGAAGAGTTATGTGAAGAATAAAAAAGGTAAATCTCGTGCAGAGTTTAACCTAAGAAATATGCGGCCTTCCCAGATTTCCAGAATCCATAGATAAACCAAAAATGCATTGGATGAATCCATTGGTGGCCTCGAAGCATAAAATGCAAAGTTAAAGGAAAGGATTAAGAAACTAGAAGAGACTTTGATGCCTCTTGTTGGGTTGAATATGGGATGACCTAGTTTCTAACTACAATATTACCAACAAACCCTTCTACCATCCACCCTTCTAGATAGAAGAAGGAAACATAGAGCACAGAGTGCACTGTGCAGTATCACCTGATATGGCTTCCATGGGTGGCAACAGGACTCAAATGTCTGCATCCCAGGGATGGGATGAGTTTCTCTCAGAGGCATTTGACCTACTTATTGTTAACCTTCAAACCCTCATTAGATATTCTTGCCAACCACTTTCACCACTATTCTAATAGGAATTCATTACTCATTCTAGCCGAATTTGATCATAAACCAGTATTAATATATTGTAACAAAATATTATGATCTAAACGCTCGCTATAACATTCATTTATTTAGTGTTATTCTGCAAATTCCATTAGCTTATTCTTATTGTGCAGTGTTCATTCCTCTATCATATAACATATTCATCATACAAAATCATTAAATAAAATACAATCATGGACACTACATATAGTTACATAAAACACAGATATATCGTGGTTGACACCCCCTAGGGATATGTCTACAAAGATTTGTTGCTTGGGCTCTTTATTCATATTCTCTGCAAATCTAGTGTTGTGCATTGTACAATTCTTCCATCATTATGTTCAATCTCCAAAGATCACTAAAATATCTACAAGATATTCTACTCAACCCAAAAGAACTAATACCATATCAACGATACATATGTCTACCCAAAAGAACAACAACCCTCTCATCGTCCTAATACATTCTACTTATTCAAAATTAGGACACAGTCCTTACAAAAACCCTAACCCTAAATGGATTAGGTTTGTCCACTTTCTCCTTAACTTAATCTCAATTGTTCCTCGATCAAACCATTTCTCCAATTCATCTCTTGTCCACTTTCAAAATGCTTTGCAACAATTTTTCCTCTTTGTAACTGCTTTTCTCGACACTACTTTTTCCTCGTTTTTTGGCGGTGCTTTAATTCCTTCAAAACTTCTTTACTTTTTCCTGAAATTGTCCTATGCCAATAGGTCTCCCACACTCACATTATGACTCATACAGAGTCATTCATAGACTCCATCACCTTTCACTATCTATGCCAATGCTTCATACATCTCGAATATTCCCTTGCATTGGTCCTGAGCTTGTATGCTCTTCTATTGCATGGCCTCTACAACCTGTGCGATGACTAGAGTTATTAATATCTCTCTCCCCTCCAAGCCTATATTCTCTATGCTCAATTTAAATGCAACAATCTCTATGACCAACTGCTCTGTCATCTCCTGCAAGGGATCCAACTAAGCTTGTCTTGTCATCTTTTGTGCATACACCACTTTTTCCTTTGCCTGTAGGATCTTCATCTTTCTAGCCATCTTGATCTTCTCTGGAAGTGACATTGTCTTCTATCATTTCTTTACATATTCCATTACTACATGCAATTTGTCTTCCTTCCCTTGCAGTTCTTGTAGGGTCCCATCCTCTACGAGGTGTGTCCATAGTTGGGCACTCTTTTTCCATAGCTCTGTCATTCTATGTATATTGTGCATGATATTATCTATAGATGTTGTTGTGTCCTACTCTATTCGGGCTATCAATTCTAGAGGAGTAATAGGTATTGTGCGCTCCTCCAAATCCTTGATTTGTTCCTTATAATTCTCCATAGCATGCATTATTTTCCTTATCTTCTCTTGTGAATATTCTCCCTCTGATTCTGCATTGTATTAGATGGCTTGAAATAATACATTTATATGTTTCTCCATCTCGTCGAATTTTGTTTTTCTACCTTCTTCTCTCTCCCTTCTTGGCCAACTACCTCCTTCAACAAGGTATTGTATTTCAGTGCCAATTGTAAGTTCATCACATCAGGCCTTCCTCTGGACTGAATATCTTGCACAACGCTAACCTGTAATTTATACAGAGCCTTTGTTGGAATCTTGGGAAAATCCAAGTCCAATGTCTGAATGTCTTTTAGGGTATTTTTTTCGTTCTCCTCATGAATATACAACATATTAGGTAAATTTCATGTAAGAGATGTTATGATGAATAAACAACATCTCATGTGTCGTTATCTGCATTGTCTCTCCAACAAGTGTTCCTTCTCTAGTCTACATTGGTTTATCTTTTTGTTGTTGTTATGCCCTTATCTTCAATTGCTCCAACATAGTTTTCACTTCATGTATCTGCTCTAGATTCAACACCATACGATTGTTGGCATTCTCCCATACTTTTGACAGTCGATATTCAACTTTGGTGGCTATCAACTCCACATTGTCTATTGTCAGTGATGTTTTCATTGGACTTTTGTCGGCCTTTTCCTTCTTTCTAAAGCCCCTTTATTGCTCCCATGTTCTCTTATTTTTGGTGTATAATGGATCATATTCCTCTGGAATCTTTGTATCCATGTCTGCATCCTCCCAAATTTCTTCCTCCACAGGTTTCTCTAGTGTCTATGTTCCTATTTATTTTGTGCGGACATGCTATGTCATACTTCTTGGTGCCTACTCTAGACATCGTGGATATCGTCTAGAACCACACTGTGATTTATTCTGGGTCCTTATTTTCTTTTGAATGGGGTTTCTTTTCCCCACTTGTTCCTATGCAACATTCTTCTTATTACTGACATTGTTCCTCCCTATCTGTTTTGCAGGGACTGTTCTACCCTACATTTGAGTTTGTATTGTTGGCACTTTTTTGGGGATCATTAACAGTTTCCACTCCTCAGGCCACTACTTGAACTCTATATGGATGTCTTGCATCGTCGCATAGTAAATCAACTGTAGCCACTCCTTGGTTGGATCCCTCTTTTCCAGTAACACATGCTATGGCACGATGCTTGGAAATTTTCTATCTATCCAGACTCCTGGATAGTTTCTGGGGAAGTCCTCCATGGATCTGCTAAATGATTTTGTATCTCCACCAAGTACAAACCGAATACGTCATTGTTTATTTTCTTTTCATTTGCATATTTTTTTCTTTGAAGCGATGTGTAGTGGGTTGCGCCACACTTTCTTATCCTCCGCGGGAACATATTGTATGTTGGTTCTTTCCATCCTACTCAAGAAATGAGCATGAGTAACCCTGAGTAGTGGAACTCAGATCCCCAATCATGCGTGTCCTTGCAATCCTCCAAGAATGAGTTAATTAGATAAGGGGCCCAAATTAGTGAGCTCCCCTTAGTGCACTGCATTGTAGCTGCTACCACTCCTACAAGTAATTCCTCCTTTTTGCACTTGCACATTAATTTATAAACTAACGTCCTTGTCGCAATACTTGTTTCAATATCATTCATGTCACTATTCCTTATTCCCTTACTACCTGTCTCCACACCATACATTTCCTTTATTTCATCGGAGATGGATTTTTCTTTCGTTTTTTCCTCTAATTATTTCTCTAGCTTCTCCCCATCTGTGGGTAGCCCTGTGATTGATATGATCAAATCAATGTTGATAGGTATCGGCCTATGCATCCAAAGAATTCCTCCATGCGCCCTTTCTAGGATTTGCTTCACATTTCCATTGATGTGTTTACCAAGCCCAAAGTGCGGTATATCCAATAAATTAATTATTCCTATCTTGTAGAGCCCTAGGATCCACTGCACATTCTCCATTAGTGGTGTTCCTAATGGGCCCTGTCCCCTACTCTCCAAATAGTTCTATGGCACCAAATATGGGAATTTGACTATGTCTACAACATCATGATAAGAGTATTTGATGGTATCTACTCCACCCACCATCTCATCCTCTTCCTTCACTCCCTTAGGTATCTTTGGCATCACAATTTCCAATTCCTCCTGTGTGTGCAATATTCCTTGTGAACTCCTCTCATCTTGTGCCTTCATCTTCCCTTACGGGGATGACATCCAAACGTATGGTATGCCCTGGCGGTCTATGTCATGCTATACTTCTAGCTCTAGGACCAGCTATGTTGAATCTATGGCATGTTCGTCCTATTGTGGCCCTTTTCCACCGAATGTGTCAAATTTCTTTGTCTCTACGTCCTCCTCTGACTACTCGGCCTCCTGTGTTGGGTTTTGTTCCTCCTCCACATGCGTGGTAGTAGGCCCATACTTCGGTGTGTATATATCATCCATGTCTATGATTGTGGGCATCTCTTGCATCCCAATTTCTGTCACCCAAGCAATACTTCTCGTGTTTCACCCAGTTCTACACAGTGCTTTGACTCGCGGTGGTGACATCCTGCTGAAATTCGACTGTTGATTGCAATTTTCCACTTTATTTTATCACTTTGCAGCCTCTCTCTCTCAACGCTCCCTCTTCATTTTTCCCCTTAGTGAAGAAATGCAAATGACAACATTTCCCTCCTTTTTTGACTTTATAGAAGGACGATGTATTGGTAGTTGTTTTCTCTAACAACTGTCACTTTTTCACTTTTTCTTACGTGCTCCACTTTTTGTGTCTTTCCATTATTTTCCAATGTGCATTGTCTTCAAAACTAGTTTTTCTGCAATACATCGTTAATACTAACAATTATATTACACAAAAAACTATAATGTTCTCGTATCTTTTTGTCTTTTTGTTACCTTTATTCTTTTTATGGATTTTTGTCTTTATTTTAACATATACTATATACAATATGTACAATCATACATTTCAAACGTTAACATTAAATAAATTTTCGAAACATAACCTTTTACCCAAGGCATTTATAAAAAAAAATTCGTGTGGAGGTGACAACCATTAAGTCTTATGCAGACTTCGTTGGAGGATGTTTCAAACACTTATAACTTTGTCATATGGCCTCTAATTTGGGAACCATCTTTTTTTCCATGAGGAAAGTGGAAAGGTGCTTCGAGAAAGCCTACTAATTGTTATATTCAAGCATTCTATTTGTGTAACGATCAATGAGGCTAGTTTGGACGAGACACCTTAGTTGACATTTTTCTATGCCCAAAGGTGTCAGATTTTTATTCCTTGAGTTGGGTTGGAATAAAAATAGCAGAAAAATACAACTATCTTGTTTTGGGGTTAAAAAATTCACATTTACAGACACCAAAAATTTGTGCTCAAGGCATTTTTTAATGAAATTTTGGGTGTCGCTTTCCATGAAAATTCACCCAAATTAGATTATGTCGATTGTTATGTTATCTATGTTATATAGTATTTTTGTTCATCCACTGAAAATAAGGTAATGAATCAGTAGAGAAAAGTTATAAATCCGCCAAAACAATGAACTGGCATTGAGAGCACTTAGTACTATTTCAGAGCTTAGAGGACCAAAAATATTCCAAATCATGTTTCAGAGCAAACACAAGACCAAAAGGTGTTGTTTTTAACCCATATGACACTATAATGTTCTTTCAAAATACAAATTCAGTTACAATTTTCAAGAAACACAAACTAAACAAGTCGGTATGATAAGCTTGATGAAAGCTACTCATGACACCAACTTGATTATGAGTGTAATATGAAATAGGAATGGTATGGTAGGTGATTAGTGATTAGTGATTATGGACCCAAGCTGACATAAATAAAATAACAATATTAATGTAATATGCCCCAAATAAGGGGTAATATGCCACAAATTATGTTTTAACATGACCTTCCCCTTCATGCAAGTGTTTTCCTCAATGTTTGAGTAGTTTTGGATACTTTTGTGTAAAAGACTCATCTTACCACGTGGAATCTTCAGCGGGTAGTTCCTTCCACTTAATGAGATACTTTGAAATTGATCTATTCCTCAGCTCAAAAATTCTTGTGTCGGTGATAGCTTCAGAATCCAATATGATTTTTATATCCTCATCAAGTCCTGGAAATATTGTTTGAACAAGGATCTTGTAACCTATAACCTTCTTTAAGCATGAAACATGGAAAATTGGGTGTACTCGTGAAGATGCAGGCAAATCCAATTTGTATTCCATAGTATCGATATTCTGCAACACATTATTAGGGCCTTAGTACTTCAATGATAATTTATTTTCCTTCTTATCTTGCTTGAGGGACATCCATTCGTATGGTTGTATTCTTAAAAATACCTAATCCCCTACTTCAAAACTTATTTCACTATGATGTTGATCAACTTGTTGTTTCATGCGATTTTTTCCCATGGTTAGATTGTCCTTTAAGAGTTCTAGAAGTTGTTGTTGATGCTCGATGTGATATTCCACTTCTTGAACCTTAGATTTTTATTTTAGAGAAGAAGTGATGGATGGTGGGTGATATCCATAAATCACCATAAATGGTGTCATTTTTGTTGCAATATGAAACGAATTTTTATACCACCATTCTACCTAGGGTAACCAATTGAACCATTGTGTTTTTTTATAAGAGACAAGTAACAAAGGTATCCTTCCAAACATTTGTTCAGTATCTAAATTTTTCCATCAAATTGAGGATGATGGATTCAATTGAAGCTAAGTTAGAAGCGATGATGGATACTAAGATGCATGTCTTAAAAGGGGATATCATGGAAGGGTTGAAATTTTTTCTAATAGAGAGGCCACCTGAAAGAGACAATGTATCCCATGAAATATATGATAAGGACACAAGGAAGATCCATGACTGTTGGAGAAGCTCCATATTTGGGTTAAATACCAACCACTCTCTAATATGGCCTCTGATTGGGGAACCATATTTTGTGCCATGAATAAAGTGGAAAGGTGCTTCCAGAAAGCCTACTAATTGTTCTATTCAAGTGTTCTATTTATGTAATGACCAATGAGGCTAGTTTGGACAAGACACCTTAGGTGATCTGTTTCGATGCCCGAAGGTGTCAGAGTTTTATTCCTTGATTTAGGTTGGAATAAAACTAGCATAAATAACACAAGTATATTGTTTCAGGGATAAAAACTTCACTTTTACAGATACCACAAATTTGCGCTCAAGGCATTTTTTAATGAAATTTTGGGTCCCGCTTTCAATGAAAATTCACCCAAATTAGATTATGTTGATTGTTATGTTATCTATATTATATAGGATTTTTTTTCATCCTTTGAAACTGACGTAATGCATTAGTAGCGCAAAGTTATAAATCCACCAAAACAACGAAGTGACATTCATAACGCTTAGTACTGTTTAGGATCTTGGAGGACCAAAATTATTTCAAAGTGTGTTTCATTTCCAACACAAGACCAAAAGGTGTTGTTTTTAACCCATATGACGCTATAAATTTCTTTCACAATCCAAATTCAGTTACAATTTTCAAGAAACACAAACTAAACAAGTTGGCATGATGAGCATCATGAAAGTTATTGATGACACCACAAACTTGATTATGAGTGTAATATGAAGTAGGTCCGGTATGGTAGGTGATTAGTGACCAATGTTATAATTAGGAATGAATATCTCAGTCACCACAAATGTTTAGAAGAATGATCGATGAATGCAACAAGAAGGATTTGAGTTGAGAGGAGGATGAAATATGCATCAAATGAAGGTGGGACATGCTTACCTATGCAACATTGGTGAGAAGGAAAATATCTCCGTTCATGTGATATACCACAATGAGGGGTCAAAATAATTATGTTGATGTTTCGGTGAAGGGAGGGAGAAATTCATCAACAATGTTAAAAAACGAATATCAAAATAGCATAAAAACCTCAAAATAAGTACTCAACTCCTTGATAAAGAGAGAGATTAAGATAATAATCCTCTTTGAGGTGGAAATATTCTTATAAATAAAATGAATTCACAAAATACAAGATGATTCAAAAATAAAATGTCTCCTTGGTATATATAGGAGACTAGGAGTTACAATTACAACTAATGGACCCAAGTTGACATAAATAAAATAACAATATTAGTGTAATATACCCCAAATAAGGGGTAATGTGCCACGATTTATGGCTTAACATGCTCTTCCCCTTCATTAAAGTTTTTTTCTCAATGATTGAGTAGTTATGGATTCTTTTGTATAAAAGACTCATCTTACCATGTGGAATCTTCAGTAGGTAGTTTCTTCCACTTAATGAGATACTCTGAAATTGATATATTCCTTAGCTGGTGAATTCTTGTGTCAATGATAGCTTTAGGATAGAATATGATTTTTTCTTCCTCATCAACTTCTGGAAATATAGTTTGAACTGGGATCTTGCCACCTATAACCTTCTTTAAGCATGAAACATGGAAAATTGGGTGTACCTGCGAAGATGCAAGGAACTCCAATTTGTATTCCATTGTATCAATATTTTGCAACACATTATTAGGGCCATAATACTTCGATGATAATTTATTAGCCTTCTTATTTTTCTTGAGGGACATCTGTTTGTATGGTTGTATTCTTAAAATTACCCAATCCCCTACTTCAAAACTTCTTTTTACTGTGATGTTGATCTACTTGTTGTTTCATGTGATTATGTGCCATGGTTAGGTTGTCCTTTAAGAGTTGTAGAACTTGTTGATGCTTGATGTGATCTTCCACTGCTTGAACCTTAGATTTTTATTTTAGAGAAGAAGTGATGGATGGAGGGTGATATCCATAAAGATCCATAAATGGTGTCATTTTTGTTGCAGTATGAAAGGATTTGTTATACCACCATTCTACCTAGGGTAACCAGTTGAACCATTGTGTTTGTATATAAGAGACAAAGTAACAAAGGTAGCCTTCCAGACAGTTTTTCACTATATCAGTTTTTCCATCAGATTGAGGATGATAGATTCAACTAAATCTAAGCTAGAAGTGGTGATGGATACTAATATGCATGGATTAAAAGGGCATATCATGGAAGAGATGAAAAATTTTCTAATAGAGAGGCCACCTGAAAGTGACAATGTATCCCATGAAATTCATGATCAGGACAAAAGGAAGGTCAATGAAGGCTGGAGAAAATCCATCTTTGGGTTAAATACCAATCACTTTCCTAAGATCGATATGAGTATGTTTGATGGGAAGGTTCCAATCGCATGAATGCTCCATATGGATAAGTTCTTTGATCTACATGATGTTCCACACACAAAAGGTATGAATTGTTTGATTATATTTAGAACCTAATCAGTTTGTGTGTTATCAATGGATTTGTTCTCTCAAATCACTTGTCACTTTGACAATTTTCACAGAAGAAATGATAGCATACTATGATGATACAAGGAGAAATACTTTCTTCAGCCAATTGATAAATCTAAAGAAAAAGGGTTCAATTGCAGAGGACATTGAGAACTTCCAAAGATTGAATATAAAGGTAACGGATATTCTAGATGAGCACTTGATTGATGTCTTGATAGGAACTTTAAAGGAAAAAATTAAGCATGAGTTTCATCTTTGGGAACCCAAATCATTGTAGAATGTGTTCAAGGTGGCAATAAATGTTGAAAGTAAAAATACGGCTATGGATACTAGAAGAAACGGACCTAACATCTATTGAGAGAATAATTTTCCTTCTTATAAACCACCTCAACCTATAAGGTTGACACCTCAACAATTGGAGGAAAGAAAAAAAAAAGGTTTATGCTTTAATTGTGACAACAAGTACAATAAGTGACATAAGTATGGTGAGCATAAATGATTCTACATAGATTATGAAGAGGAAGAAGAAAAAGAACAAGAACAAAAACCTTCTCAACATGAAGATGTAGAATATATTTCTTTTGAAGATATAACTCCCACCATATCATGTCATGCATTAGCTAGAATTACCACTCCTTAAACCCTCAAGATAGAAGGATACATCAGAAATAAAAATGTAATTGTGATAATTAATTCTCATAGTACTCAGACTTTCATTCATTGTAAATTATCCAAAGCTCTCAATTTCTTTATATATAGAGAGCCTGAGTTTCAAATAATGATTTCAAATGGAGGAACTATCAATTACTTAGGAAAATTCCATAAGATCAATCTTACTATGGGGGAATATGTAATGAATAGTCCAATTATTTATATACCCATGGGTGGTCTTGATGTCGTACTAGGGGTCCAATGGTTACAATCATTGGGACTAGTGGCTTTCAATTTTCAAGAAATGTTCATGAACTTTTCATTGGACGGAAAGGAATTTGTGTTAAGGGGTATCACAGGGAAGCCTAGTAAGGTGGTAAGCTCTAATGGGATGATAAACTTATTGAAAAAGAGGAATCAAGGTGTAGTTGTGAAACTATGCTCACTATATGTTCAAACATCTAAGCCATATGTTCCTCTGGATCTCCAAGGGATCAATGATAAGCATTCCAAAGTATTTGAATATATTCTAAGAGGTATTTCACCCACTCACAATCATGATCAATATATTCACTTAATTCCTTAGAGTGTTCCTCCTCAAATAGAGCCTTACAGATACACTTATGCCCAAGATAGTGAAATTGAGAGTATGGTTGAAGGAATGTTAGACGTTGGCATTATTAGACCTAACCAAAGTTTTTACTCTACACCAGTGGTAATGGTGCTCCAGAAAGAGGGCCCATGGAGTATGTGTCCAGATTGTAGAGAAATCAACAAGATCACCATTAAAGATAAGTTTCCCATTCTTGTCATTGATGAATTTTTATATGACCTACATGGAACAATCTACTTCACAAAGTTGGATCTTCATTCAGGGTACCATCAGAATAGAATGAAGGAAGAATATATTCCAAAACCAACATTCAGAACTCATGAAGGTCGTTATGAATTTTTGGCTATGCGTTTTGGCCTTATGAATGCACCTTCCACATTCAAAGGGTTGATGAATTCCATTTTGAATCCCTTCCTTGAAAATTTTTGTTGGTATTTTTTAACGATATACTAATCTATAGAAAGTATTAGGAATATCATATTCAACATGTAGAAAGGATGCTACAACTACTAAAGGAGAAAACAACGATATGCCAAAATTGACCAAATGTTAAGAACCAAATATCAAAATAGCATAAAAACCTGAGAATAAGTACTCAACACATTGATAAAGAGAGTAATTCACATAATAGTTATCTTCGAGGGGGAAACCTCCTTATACATCATATGAATTTAAAAAGTACAAGATCATTCAAAATGAAAAGTTCTCCTTGGTATATATAGGAGACTAGGAGGTACAATTACAACTAATGGACCCAAGATGACATAAATAAAATAACAATACTAATGTAATATTCTCCAATTAAGGGGTAATGTGCCACAATTTATGGCTTAACAAACAACTAGTGCATCGGTGAGGGAGAGATGAACCTCGCCGATCAACAATGTATCAAAGAAAAAGGAAGGGATTATTGTCGATATGAAATGTATCGGTGCAAGTGGAAGGAATTCAACCGGTGAAAGGCGTGCACCCGACGAATATAATCACATGGACACTATTGATGTGTGAATGTTGATTGCACGCACGTCACCAATGGTAAATACATTCGTAATTGAATTTTAGTGGATTAATGTTGGTGCATCACCCAAGTTTTAAGGGACGGGGCTTATGTATAGGATAAGAAATCAATGGTTCACCAGCACGACGGTGGAAGAAGGATGTTTTTTTCGATATGCTATGTGTCAATGTAGGCATAGGAAACTTCTTGAAGTGTGAATCAGATACGTTGAAGTGATCTGAAGAGAATCTATAAATGAAAAGAAGGGGAGAGTGAGAGGAAAACTTAGGCTTGGCTGCTTGCATGACATAGAGAGGGAAATGCTCCTAATAGGAAGAATTGGAGGGGAGTCCAATTTCTCATCTTAGAGAGACACTAAGACAAGAAAATTGGAAGATTTTTTAGCGCATGGAACAATACCTGGAAATATATGCAAATATAAATTCAGTTAGAACCCTTAATCTCAACAAGAATACACCAAACCATTCACCAAAATTTTTAACACACGCAATAATCAAAACCCTTGAGGTAGGGTAAGACCATATATTAATCCTTAGGGAAGGATAACACTCCTCAAGCAATCCTTGCTTGCTACAATAACTATACTATTCACTATGCTTCAATACATTACTTCCACTTATTTATATAATATTTTCTATATCTCCTATGAACATTCTAGAGAATGAATATTCTACTAGGTAGAACCTTCTAGAAATCCTTCTTCCCTTTATTGTGTCGAAGTGATTACATGGGAATTATTTAATAATATAGTGGAACTAGTTCACTTTATGTTGAATGGCCTCCATCCTTCTCACATTTATTGTGTTCACACTATTACATGTGCCTTATTCAATAATATAGTGGACCTAATCAACCTTACATTGAATGGCCTCCACTAATAATACATAACCACATTCCCATTGGGTAACTCCCTAGGTACCCCATTTTACCTACCTAGGTATATTTCATTCCACCCCCCTTCACATGTTTCATCCTCAAAAATTGATAATAAACCATACAATATGACCATATAATAAATGTCACCAACTAGTACCAAGTATGACCATCCGTCCATATTAGTCGAAGAAAAACATGGTGTCCAAATACTACCTTTCCACCCTCATCTTCATCATGATCATGCATGTGGTGCCATGGTATTGTTTCTCTATCATGATATCCTCATGTAGTGTTGGTAGTCCTCCATTCACCTCTTCATTGGTTTCCTTTTTGATGTCATGTTGGATCATAATAAGTGTGTTGATGATCACACCCTTTCATTAATGTTTGTTGTTTCTTTATATGGTGTTGATGACGATATACAACAATTGTAGGAATGAATCCCTTTTTATTCAACTCGGAAACATGGTCTTCAATTGATTCAATGATCTTCTTGGGTTCTTTAGTAGTCCTTCCTAGGGATTTGCTTCATGTCTTTGTGTACAATTTACCTTGTATTCAACTTCAGACTCTACAATAACTTCTTTTCTTTCCCCCATGGACCCTTATTCCTTATTAAGAGACACATCCTCCAATGTAATTTTTTTTTCTTTTAATAAAATTTCACAAAGTTTTTTCCACATTAATAGTAATTGTACCAATTGTTGGAATCCAAGGATATCTAATAACAACATCCACATCATTCATATCAATGGCACAAAATTAATAATGCAACACATACTTATCCATAGTGAACTTAAAATCTTTAAAAAATTGAACACTTTGATCATCAACCAGTTTTATTTGGATATACTTTGTAGTTACTTGCAATCTATTAACCAACATAACAATGATAAAAATTTGTTGGCAGCTAGGTTTAATAGAAACAATAATCTTTTCTTGTTGAATGCATCCATGAACCTATAATATAGAGTTCCCACATGAAAAGAAACACTTGGTGCTCTATGTATCCTTTTGTTTAACATGAAACCACCTATCTAACAATACTTTTTCAAATTCTTTATTGAACAGTTCCATCATCTCTCTATATTTAAGAGATTTCCACCAAATGTGAGCATCAATCTTTAAATTATCACGTATATGTAAGCACCAAAATATTGGATATTTATACTTCATCCACTTTATATATTCTTCAACAATAGTTTCATTAGTGTTCCCTATAAAACGCATTTTTTCTTCGAAGAAAACTTTAACAAAAAACTAGGGTTTATAACTCACTGTGCAAGTCGTGCGACGTTTTCTGAAAAAACCCTGAAAATTACCGAAATTAAAATGTTGATAACTTCACTTCCTTGACTTTGTTTCGACCAATGTTTTTTTCTTTAATTGGGTATTTTTACAAGAGGAATTGAAATATCCAATTATTTTCTGAAAATTCTGAGCATAAAGTTTCATAATTGAGTCAGAAGTATGCTGCCCCCTTTTTTCCTTTTAAAAAAAATGCAAAATGAACCAAAAAAATATTCCCTTCTTTGGACAAGGAAAAATATATAATACCAATTGTTAAGTTCCTAAATAGATCTGAAAATATAACTTCAGTAATAACCCTTAATCTCTCCAAGAATACACCAAACCATTCACCAAAATATTGAACACAAGAAATAGTCAAAACCCTTAAGGTAGGGTAACACCATATATTAATCCTTAGGGAAGGATAACACTCAAGCAATCCTTTCTTGCTACAATAAAAATATTCTTCACGATGTTTCAATATATTACTTCCACTTCTTTATATAACATTCACTCTATCTCCTACAAACATTCTAGAGAAGGAATATTCTAGTAGATAGAACCTTCTAAAAATCCTTCTCACTTTTAATGTGGTCACACAATTACATGGACCTTATTTAATAGTATAGTAGACCTATTATGCATTACATTGAATGACCTTTTTCCTTCTCACCTTTATTTTGTTCACACTATTACATGGGTCTTATTTAATAATATAGTAGACCTAGTCCACCTTACATTTCATGGCCTCCACTAATAATACATAACCACATTCCCATTGGGTATTTCCCTAGGTACCCCATATTACCTCCCTAGTTATAATACAACTTGGGTGACACGAGAGTGGTTTTTGCATCATTTCATGGAAGGAGATGAATGGAGCATTGGAATTATTGAAAAACCAAGGGGAATGATGATATTTATAATAATAAAAAATTTATCTTTCAAAAGTTTGGTTAAGAGGCATACTTCCATCCACATTTACATCACTTAAACACTTCTTTGTACTAATATTTATTCTCTTCTTCCATTCACTATAAAAAAATGATTCAGGAGCATCGTCAGCGGCAAGCGAGCATGAGTAGCGCCAACACATTTTTGGCACATGTTCAAAGGTGTTTAAATTTTTTTGAAGTAGGATGCGCCAAACATAAATGAAGTAGTTAAGAAAGGGCATACTTGTGATTGTAATTAGACCTTGAGTGTCCCGCTCTGGTCTGAAGGATTAAGAGGCATTTATGCTAGTAAATGTAAGTAGGTAGAATTAAATTCTAGATTAGAAATTTTTAGGAGCAGAGGGAAAACCAACTATAGTGACGCAACCTGCCCTCGGCAGCACGGTCTCTCCACCAGGACCTTCTCTTCCTCTTGACGGCCCGAAGAGTTATCAACTCTCTGACTCCCTCCGGAGTCCTTCACCCACAGGTACTTCCGGCAATCCTCCCTTCCTTAGTCAATGAAGGATCGGATCTTGCGACTTCGCGGATTCCACGACAGGGAACTGGACTCTTGGATTCCGAGATCCGATACTCTGGTCAACGTTGACCCATCCTCGGCGTATCGGAACCTCGTGCTATCGCGACTCGCGACTAACGTTCCTCTCCCTTCGAGTCCTCAACTTCTGAGGCCCGAAGTGCCAAGGTGTCGATGACTCGGAAACCCCACGACCTCATGCACTCGCTACTCCCGAGATCAGACTTGAGGTTTCCCGCTCCTGAGATCCGATATCCCGAGATCTCCTGTCACCTCATCGGATTTGACATACCCCATGCAAGGCGTTCCGGGACGTCGTGTTTTCGCGTTCTCGTGACTTCACTCTACGAGAAGAAAGAATCTTCCGTCGCGAACTCCCGATACATCTGACCCGCAAGTCAGGTCGCGATCTTAGTGATCCTTCACAACGAGTCAAGTCATCGATTCTCTTCCTCTTGAAGAGCTTCTCCGTTCCCCACCTTTGTTCTGTGAGGCCTCCGCAGGGTCGACTCCACAGCAAACCGAAAGGGATTATCACTCCTGAGCTTTGTTAACTCAGAATCTTTCAGAGAACCTTCACGCCCCTGCGCACCCTTCAACCTTCAACCGCTCTCTGAGTGTTGAAGTTCTTCTGGGTCTTATGCACTCCTGCTTGCACCAGCTTCGGCCTTTTCCTCTCAGACTTGCTACTGAGACTTCAATCTGACCTGCACCCACCTGCACGACTCGAATACCTCAAAACGACCCTGAGTTAGAGAGAACCAAAGTTCAACTACTTAGCCTACTCAACGCACTCCATACAGAGGTATTCAACTGCACTTCTATGCAGGAATCTCCTAGCTTTAGCAGAGGGACAATTGAACTCATTCTCTCAGGCGCTCGGCTTCTAGTTCTTCCACATAATCACGTACACAGCATACGAAAGAAAAATATAACCGGAAACAAAAATGCTAAGGCATAATCCCAACAACGTACAGAGGATAATCACGTCCATGGAGTGGGATTCAACTTAGTCACTCCTGGTGGACGAGAATAAGAGTTCTCCTATTGAACCTCCTCTACACACTCTATGCGGAAGAATTCAACTGCACTCTATGCAGGAATATCCGGTTAAATTAGTGGGATAAGAGAAACTCATTCTCTCCTTTCCCCCAGATTCCTAATCTGCCATGAGATCACATATGCAGCATGAATAATGAAAGCATAACAAGAAGCAAGCATACAAAAACATAAGGTTAACAGTATACAGAGAATAATCACAGCCATGAAATTGAATCAAATTCCTCTATTAATTCAATATCTATACATGGGGATTTTCCACCAGCCCTCTATCTGTTCTCCTTCCTCCTCCTTAATGCTAATGCCAATACTGCTTCTACTACTCATCCAATAATACAAAGGAGGGTGTCTTTATCCCGTTTTCCCTCTCAAAAGCTAAATTGTCAAATCTAAACTTAATGGTCCTATCTACCTGCACTAAATCTACTCTCTCTGCATTAAATCTAATAAGTGCCTCTGCTGTACAAGGACAAGAGCTTATCTGCTCGCGGTCTATTTCAGTATACAAGTACGCCTAAATATGGAGGCTTTTATGTAAACAGCGGCGCTCATAAAAATGGTCTAAACCGTGATGCTGGCGTCACCCTGCGGTCTTTTCCTTTCTCTAAATGCAGCCTCGCGTGACGAGGTGCGGATGCTCCTGCATCATACTCCTTGGCTCAAAAATATTTCATGGGCTCCTGTCCATGAGCTCCTGTATGGTATGTCCATTCTTCTTTATGAATGCTTCCTGTTCCTAGCTGGCATCCTCCACTGGGTGATCTTTCCACTTCACCAGGTATTCAAAATACTATTTTCTCCGGGTCTTCGTCCCTAACCTTTTATCCAGTATGCATTCTATCTGAGGTTTCTGTGCAACTGGTAATTATTTCTGCCATTGAACCACTGGTTCGCCCGTTCCAGTATTTACTTCGTCAGCCCTGTATGGGTATAAATACGAAATGTTGAATATCAGAGATATCCCAATGCCTTCTGGTAATTCAAGCTCGTATGCATTTTCCCCAAATCTCTTTAGGATTTTGCATGGCCCAATTTTCTTCATCTTGAGCTTGTTATATGTTCCCCTTGGGAACCTTTCTTTTCTCAAGTGTGCCAGGACCATGTCCCCAACTTCGAACTGAAGTTGTCTCCTCCTCTGGTCGTCTCTGTGCTTATACTCTTGATTCGACTTCTGCAGTCGTTGCTTCACCTCTGTGTGAAGTTCTCTCATCGCCTCAGCGGACTCCTCAACTCTCGCGCTGCTAGTCTCAGCCTGTTCTGGCTCCCTGAGCTCAGATACTCCTCTCGGCTGAGTTCCATACAAAATCTGAAATGGGCTCTTGCCTGTACTCCGATTCACCGAGTTGTTGTACGCAAAATTGGCCTGTGGTAAGATCTGATCCCAACTGTTGTGATGCTCCGTCACCAGACTTCTCAACAGATCTCCCAAGCTTTGGTTAACTACTTCAGTCTGCCCATCTGTCTGTGGATGATATGCAGAGCTGAATGCCAAATCAGTCCCCAGCTTATTCCATAGCGTCCTCCAAAAATGACCTATGAACTTTGTATCCCGATCTGAGACTATGCTTCTCGGCAATCCATGCAATCTCACGATCTCTTTGAAAAATAAATTTGTGATGTGGGTTGCATCGCTTTTCTTATGGCATGGAATGAAATGCGCCATCTTCGAGAACCTGTCTACCACAACAAAGATGGAATCAACCCCTCGTTGTGTTCTCGGTAAGCCCAACACAAAGTCCATGCTAATGGCCTCCCATGGCCTCTCGGGTATGGGTAACGGCTGATAGAACCTTGTGTTCTGCTTTCGACATTTCGCGTGCTGACATATTCTGCACCTGTCAACAAACCTCTTCACATCTGTTCTCATGCCTGGCCAAAAATATGATTCGCTTAGCTTGGCGAATGTTTTGTCATGCCCAAAATGACCTGCTAAGCCTCCGCTGTGCTTCTCCTTCAACAAATTCTCTCTCATAGAGCAATCCGGAATGTACAGTTGATTGCCTTTGAACAACAGTCCATCCTGTATTAAGAAATATATCCAAGGGCTCCTGTCTCTGAGGACTGGATTCTCGACAGCTTCGTAATCTTAGCCAAAGTCCGCGTCACCTGCATACATATCCTTCAGATTCTCAAAACCCAAGGTTTTGACTCTGAACTCCTGCAACAACAAGCATTTTCTGCTCAAGGCATCAGCCACCTTGTTCGCAGTTCCTGAAATATGCTTGATCATGAATGTAAAGTTCTGCATATATTCTACCCACTTCGCATGCTTCTGTTTCAGCTTCTCCTGCTGACTCACGAATTGCAGTGCATGATTATCACTGTACAACACGAATTCTTTGGGTATTAAGTAGTGCCTCCATTTTTTCAACGCCTGTATGACGACATAGAACTCTTTGTCGTATGTGGAGTACTTCAATTTCGCATCATCCACCTTCTCGCTGTAGTATGCCATAGGTCTGTCATCCTGACTCAAAACTCCTCCAACACCATACCCGCTGGCGTCACACTTCACCTGGAAGGTTTTCTGGAAATTAGGCAGCACTAACACTGGCTGCTTGGTTATCTTGCGCTTCAACAGATTGAATCTCTTTTCAGCCTCGGTTGTCCACTGAAAATTTTTATGCCGCTTCCTGACCGTATCCATCATTGCAACACTGATTCCACTAAAGTTCCGAATAAACTTCCTGTAGAATCTTACCAATCCATGAAAGCTCCTCACCTCAAAAACATTTCTCGGCGATGGCCAATTCCTGATCACATTCACCTTTTCAGGGTCCATCTTCAACTCGTTCGCCGATATTACAAACCCCAGATATATGAGCTCTGTCTGCATAAATGAGCACTTCTTCAAATTTATCAACAGCTTCTCCTGCTGCAGTCTTCTCATCACAGTGGCCAAATGCCTTAAGTTCTCTTTCCTAGTTTTACTGAAGATCAGTATATCGTCCAGGTACACCACCACAAACTTGCCAATGAATTCCCACAGGACTTCATTCATCAGCCGCATAAATGTGCTTGGTGCGTTCGTCAACCCGAACGGCATAACCAGCCATTCATACAAACCCTCGTTTGTCTTGAATGTYGTTTTCCATTCATCTCCCTCTCTCATTCGGATCTGATGGTATCCKCTCTTGAGATCAATMTTGGAGAAATAATTTKCCCMGCTCAGGCAATCCATCAARTCATCCATCCTTGGCAATGGAAACCGGTACCTGATGGTGATCTTATTAATCGCTCTGGAGTCTGTACACATTCTCCAGCCTCCATCCTTCTTCGGGCTTAGTACTGTCGGAACAGCACACGGACTAAGACTCTCTCTCACTAGTCCTTTATCCTACAGATCTTGAACCTGCCTTTTGAGTTCCTCATTCTCTTGAGGTGTCAACCTGTACGCTTCCTTATTCGGTAGGCTTGCTCCAGGGATGAGGTCAATATGATGACTCACACTCCTCATCGGTGGCAACGAACGAGGTAGTTCGTCCACGATGATATCAGCGAACTCTCCAAGCAGTTKTCGAATCTCCTCTGGCAAGTCGTCCATCCTCGTGCTTGTMAAGACAACTCTCGGCTTCCTGACAACAAAGAACTGTGGATCTTCACCTTTCTCCAGCTCTGTGAGAAGCTCTTTCCCACTCATGAGAAGTATTTGGCTATTTGCCTCCGGCTTTACTTCTTGATACTTATCCTTTATCGAAAGCAACTTATGGAGTCTCCCATCCTTCTCCAGGGTGTATGTGTTCATCCTTCCATCATGAACAACATTTCTATCATACTTCCATGGTCTACCCAACAGTATGTAGCATACATCCATGGGAATGACATCACACAAAATCTCATCCTGATAATTTCCAATTTTAAATTTAACTAAGCACTATTTAGTGACACTTACCCGGTGTCCTTTTTGTAACCACGAGATCTTATGTGGACTCGGGTGCTTAGTTGTCTCCAGCTCCAGCTTTTCCACCATCTCAGCGGCAACGAGATTATCAGTGCTCCCACTGTCAATGATGACTTTGCATTTTCTGTCATTAGCTGTGCAAGCCATCCTGAACAGTCTGCTCCTCTGCACTGAGTTGTCCACCTCTTTCTCAGGTGTCAAAAGAATCTTATGCATCCCAAGTGATCTTCTGCTGTTTGCATCATCACCCTCAACATCACGCCTCTGCTGCGCCTCAGCGATGTGAGCTCTTCCTCCTTCCATATTCCTCTCTGGACAGTCCACGGATTTATGACCGTCTTTACCACACATGAAGCATGTGATAACTCCTCCTCTGCCTCTTCCTCTACCTCGGGTACGAGGAAATGTATTGGCATCAACGTAGTCTCCTTGCTGATCCGGTCATTGCCTCCTCGGCTCAAAATTTTGCTGCCTCTGCTGTGAGGTTCCCCCTCTCTCAGCTTTACCCTGAGGCCTTTTCCAATCCTCCTTGGGCTTCTATGTTCTCTCCTGAACCACAACTTTACCTCTAGGATGGCTTCTTCCTCGTCCTCGCTGACCGTGCTTACGGCTCAACTTTTCTTTGGCTTTAAGAGCCATCTGGTACGCATCCTCAACTGTGTGGATGGTCAGCATGCTCAGTTCGTCCTGAATATCATACCTGAGGCCATTCAGGTATCTCGCCACCTTTTCGTCATCACTTTCCCGATGACCAGCTCGAATGTTGAGCCTGTAGAATTCCTCGGTGTACTCCTTCACCGTCATCAACTTCTGCCTCAGGTTCTGCATGCGCCTGAACAGAGTGATCTGATAGTCCCTCGGAATGAACTTCGCCTTCATCTTGGCGATCATCTGATCCCAGCTTTTGATCTTCTGTTTGCCTTTGGAACTCCTGTCTGCCTGCAGCTCGTCCCACCATAAGGCTACATGTCCCTTCAGTTTCGTGATGGCATGCCTTACCTTCTTGTCTTCTTCAATATCCTCATAATCGAAGTAGGTGTCGAGTGCTCAGATCCAATCCAGCAACTCCTCAACATTTAGACTTCCCTCATAGATGGGAATGTCCATTTTTGTCTTCGAGCTCATCCTCGAAATGGCTTTGATCAACCTCTCTATCGAGGCATATTCTGCGGTGACTTCTTCTTGGTCGTGTCCAACTTCCTCTTCAACCTCAGGATCGCTGAACTCTGCTGTACCAGCTCCACGCCTCTGGGTGGCCTCCATATCTTCGAGTCTCGCCCTCAGATCTCGTAGTTGTCGCTCCATCTCTGGATTCCCTGTTGGATTTCCTGCTTGCCTACCTCTTCTTCGCGCGTCCCTGTCCTCACGATCAGGAGACTGCCTTTCTCTCTTGGGTGGCATTATATCTTCTCTATCCCTGCTTCAGAAAGAAAATAACCCCACTCTGAGTCTCACTCCTGAATCAAGTCGTGTGTATCGGAGTGCTCCTCTTTCCTCCTTTCTCTTGAACACGCAGACAAGTCCTTCAGATCTGATACCACTCTGACGCAACCTGCCCTCGGCAGCACGGTCGCTCCACTAGGACCTTCTCTTCCTCTTGACGGCCCGAAGAGTTATCAACTCTTCGACTCCCTCCAGAGTCCTTCACCCACAGGTACTTCCGGCAATCCTCCCTTCCTTAGTCAATGAAGGATCGGATCTCGCGACTTCGCGAATTCCACAATGGGGAACTGGACTCTCGGATTCCGAGATCCGATACTTTGGTCAACATTGACCCCTCCTCGGCGTATCGGAACCTCGTGCTATCGCGACTCATGACTAGCGTTCCTCTCCCTTTGAGTCCTCAACTTCCGAGGCCCGAAGTGCCGAGGTGCCGATGACTCGGAAACCCCACGACCTCGCGCTCTCGCTACTCTCGAGATCAGACTTGAGGTTTCCCGCTCCCGAGATCCGATATCCTGAGATCTCCTATCACCTCATCTGATTTGACATACCCCATGCAAGGAGTTCTGGGACGTCGTGTTTTCGCGTTCTCGTGACTTCACTCTACGAGAAGCAAGAATCTTCCGTCGCGAACTCCCGATACATCTGAACCGCAAGTCAGGTCACGATCTTAGTGATCCTTCATGATGAGTCAAGTCATCGATTCTCTTCCTCTTGAAGAGCTTCTCCGTTCCCCACCTTTGTTCTGTGAGGCCTCCGCAGGGTCGACTCCACAGCAAACCGAAAGGGATTATCACTCCTGAGCTTTGTTAACTCAGACTCTTTCAGAGAACCTTCACGCCCCTGTGCACCCTTCAACCTTCAACCACTCTCCGAGTGTTGAAGTTCTTTTGGGTCTTATGCACTCCTTCTTGCACCAGCTTCGGCCTTTTCCTCTCAGACTTTCTACTGAGACTTCAATCTGACCTGCACCCACCTGCACGGCTCGAATCCCTCAAAACAACCCTGAGTTAGAGAGAACCAAAGTTCAACTACTTATCCTACTCAACGCACTCCATACGAAGGTATTCAACTACACTTCTATGCAGGAATCTCCTGGCTTTAGCAGAGGGACAATTGAACTCATTCTCTCAGGCGCTCGGCTTCTAGTTCTTCCACATAATCACGTACACAGCATACGAAATAAAAATATAACCAGAAACAAAAATGCTAAGGAATAATCCCAACAATGCACAGAGGATAATCACGTCCATGGAGTGGGATTCAACTTAGTCACTCCTGGTGGACGAGAATAAGAGTTCTCCTACTGAACCTCCTTTACACACTCTATGCGGAAGAATTCAACTGCACTCTATGCAGGAATCTCCGGTTAAATCAGTGGGATAAGCGAAACTCATTCTCTCCTTTCCCCCAGATTCCTAATCTTCCATGAGATCACATATGCAGCATAAATAATGAAAGCATAACAAGAAGCAAGCATACAACAACATAAGGTTAACAGTACACAGAGAATAATCACAGCCATGAAATTGAATCAAATTCCTCTATTAATTCAATATCTGTACATGGGGATTTTCCACCAGCCCTCTATCTGTTCTCCTTCCTCCTCCTTAATGCTAATGCCGATACTGCTTCTACTACTCATCCAATAATACAAAGGCGGGTGTCTTTATCCCGTTTCCCCTCTCAAAAGCTAAATTGTCAAATCTAAACTTAATGGTCCTATCTACCTGCACTAAATCTACTCTCTCTACATTAAATCTAATAAGTGCCTCTGCTATACAAGGACGAGATATTATCTGCTCGCGGTCTATTTCATTATACAAGTACGCCTAAATAAGGAGGCTTTTATGTAAACGACGGCGCTCATCAAAATGGTCTAAACCGTGATGCTGGCGTCACCCTGCGGTCTTTTCCTTTCTCTAAATGCAGCCTCGCGTGACGAGGTGCGGATGCTCCTGCATAATATAGATACCCTCATATTGTATCATTGTAACATTATCAATCGAAGAGAGAATAGGAGAGAAGAAGTAGAGAGTTGTGTAAAGTAAAAACCCATGTACAGAAGTTCTGGATTAATACAAAGATGTTTAGTTCTGACTCATGGTGTTCAATTGCTTTTTGTGTTTGTATATGCTGATTGATATATGCTTGTTACTCTTTGTTATGCAATTTATTTGATGTGTGAATGTATGATTTCATATTTAATGTCTGAAATCTGAAGAGAGGAAGAGTAAGGAATGAGTTTCAATTGTTTCTCTGTCTGAGCAAGGGTTTTCCTACAAGGAGTGCAGTGAAGTTGTCTGCAAGGAGTGCATTGACGGGTTCATAGTTTTGATCTCTAAAAGATTAGGAGGGATAACATTGTTCTCATTCTCACAGAGGTTCAAGTTAAGTACAGGAGCCGTGCAAAGTGTGCGTAGGCCGAGTAGAGTCTCAGGGGTTGAAACCTGAGGGAAGTTTTTAAAGACTGATGTCAGATGGAAGTGTGCAGAGTCGAAGAATTCAATACTTGGAAGTATTGAAGGGTTGTCACAAGGAGTGTGTGCAGGAGTCTTCTTGAATACTCGAGTTGTGGATAAATCTTAGGAGGGGTAGATTCTTCGAAGTTGTCGAAGAGAATCTCAAGAGGGCTAGTGCCTTGAAGTGTTGGAAGAAGGCACAACAACATTGTTTATAGGTGGACAAGTTTCATGAAAGAATAAATGTTCCATTTCACAGGAGTCCTCAAGGAGGAATTGGATGGTCGAAATTCTCTGTGGATAATTCATGAAGTACCGAGGGCCATTAGATCTTGCAGAGGAGAAGGGGAGTTACGGAAATCATTCTTCAAGTACAAGCTCAGGAGAAATTGGACCGAGGGATCCAAGTCAACAAGGACCATTGGATCACTCACGAAATCTCATTTCATGGATTCACGAGTTGAAGGGTCAAAACCCTTTCATCAAGATTCATGAGGTCACGAAGTGCGAAGTCCCGAAGGGGCAAAGAGATTTGTGTGGGGCCAACTATTGGTGAAGTGTGTTAGAATTCAGTATTTCGGTGTTTCAGAGGATAGGAGGTTGAGACTTTTGTCCCGATATCCCCGAAAACGCGAGACGCGATATAAGTACGGGGAAAGGGTGTCGTCAACTATTTTGGCAAATCAGTATTTCAGGGTTTGGTAGTTGGAGAGTCAAGAAAATCAGAAGGAGAAGTCACGAAGTCGCGAGTTGTGACAGATATCAACGAGGAGTTTGGGATCTCGGTAGTTCGAGTGTCGGGATACAAAGGAGGCATCGCTTGGGGTGTGAAGTTGAGCATGAGGGACACATGACAGAACCACATTGTGGGCCCGTGTGATAGACAGGCGGACACGAGTCATATAGTGCAAGGCATCAACACTCTGTTCACTTCTTGCATCTCGAGAATTTGCGAGATAAGAGCATGTGAGCTCGATGCTACAACTTGCAAAGTGGCGAGTAGAGAGGGGTGCTAGTGATAAGACTAGCTAGAGATCATGCAGAAAGGGCACTAACATAAGGGAGCCATACCTGTATCGGCATTTCGGGTATCATGAATTTGGGAAGAAAGAGTCGAGAGTTTCGACTCACGAACTCGTGAGTGGCAAGTTGTGACAAGCACCTTTTGGGTTAGGCCTGGGTCATAGCATCGTGGTCGCACAGAGAAGTGGAGCTCACACCTAGTGTTGTTCGCACAGTGGAGCTTCTGAAAGGACCTGTGGATCGATTGAATTGAGATTCCAGCAAGGAATTGAAAGAGCCAATTTGGCTCAAAGGAGACAAAGAACGATCCTATGAGTGGACTTTGACCCGAGGGTCAGGGGTCTGTGTCAGTGTGGTATTAGAACATAGAAAAAATTTGTTTCTTTCTGTAGCAGAGAAAAGAAAGATTTACCATGCTTCCAAGAAGAAGAGATAGAAAAATACCCGATCCACCAGAAGAGAGGAAAATTCCAGAACAAAGGGGTAGGCAGGTGCCAAATCCATCCATGGAAAGAGAGATGCATAACATACGCGCCAGACTTGTGGACGTAGAAATAAAACAGAGGCACACAGTCGGTGTTGGAGATGTCAGTGAATCTGAAAGTGAATATGAAGCTGGACATGAAGGAGAATAAGTTGCATTAGAGGATGCAACAAATTAACGTCTAATTAGGGCAGTTGCAAGAATGAGTGCTAGGGAAAAAATGGACATTCCAGTATATGAGGGAAACCTGGACGTTGAAGAGCTTCTAGACTAGTTTAGAGCTCTAGACACATATTTTGACTATGAAGATTTCAAGGAAGACATGAAGGTCAAACACACTATCGCAAGATTGAAAGGACATGCAACATTGTGGTGGGATGAACTACAAGCTGACAGATGCTGCAAAGGCAAGCAGAAAATCAAGAGTTGGGATAGGATGGTTGCAAAGATGAAGGAAAAATTCATTCTCATGGATTAAGAGATTACTCTATTTTGGAGAATGCAAAATTTGAGACAGAAGCTAATGTCAGTGAAGGAGTACACTGAAGAATTCTACAAGCTAAACATCAGGGCAGGCCATCGTGAAAGTGATGATGAAAAAATTTCTAGGTATATGAATGGCCTGAGATACGACATTCAGGATGAGATGAGCATGCTAACCATCAGAATGGTGGAATATGCTTATCAGATGGCTCTAAAGGCTTAAGATAAGCTGAGCCAAAATCAAATTTAGAGAGGTCGAGGTAGAAGTTAGCCCAAAGGCAAGACAGTTGTCCAAGATAGGAATCAGAAGCCTAAGGAGGAATGGAAGAAACCTCAACCTCAAACTGAGAGAGGTGGAAGCTCATAGAGAGGGAAGTATACTGAACAAAGAGGACAACATGCGGATAACAACACTTTTCCTTGCACTAGAGGAAGAGGAAGAGGTAGAGGTGGGGTGATAAAATGCTTCACATGCGAAAATAATTGACACAAATCTTATGAATGTCTAGATAAGAAGAAAGAAGGAGGTGAGACTCACATTGTTGAAGCACAAAGGAGGAATGTTGAGGCAGAGTATGTTGAAGGAAGAAGATCACTGGTGATGAGGAAAGTTCTCTTAACACCAAAAGAGGAGGCGAAGAATCTAGTGCAAAGGAAAAGTCTTTTCCAGACTGCTTGCAAGACCAAGGACAGGGTATGCAAGGTCATTGTGGACAGTGGTAGCATAGACAATCTCGTTTCTATGGAGATGGTAGAAAATATGGAGATGGAGACTATTGAACATCAAAGTCCATACAGAGTTTCATGGCTACAAAAAGGACATCAGGTAAATGTCACTGAACAATGTTTAGTTGAATTTAATATAGGAGGATATAACGATAAGATATTGTGTGATTTCATTCCCATGGATGTTTGTCATCTATTGTTGGGTAGATCATGGAAATATGATAGGAATGTGATTCATGACGGGAGGAAGAACACATACACCCTAGAGAAGAATGGGAGAACTCACATGTTGTTTCCTATTAAGGACTAGGAAGTAAAACCTGAAGTAAGCAACGTTGTACTTCTCATGAGTGGGAAGGAAATTCTTACAGAGGTTAAGAAGAAGGAGGAATTACAATTCATTGTGGTCAGGAAGCCTACAAATATTTTGACCAGCACAAGAGTGGATGATCTACCAGAGTAAATCTAGCAGCTACTGGAGGAATTTGCTAATATAGTAGTGGATAAACTACCTCCTTTGTTGCCACCTATTAGAGGTATAAGTCATCACATTGATATTATACCTGGAGCTAGTTTACCAAACAAGGTAGCACACAGATTGACACTCCAGGAGAATGAAGAGGTCAAAAGATAGGTCCAGGATTTAATGGACAAAGGGTTGATTAGAGAAACCAACAATGCTCAGTACAAAGAAAGACGAAGGCTGGAGGATGTGTACTGACTTGAGGGAAATCAACAAGATAACCATCAAGTATAGATTCTCATTGCCAAGAATGGATGATTTGATGGATTGCTTAAGTGGGGCCAATTGTTTTTCAAAAAATTATTTGAAAAGTGGTTATCACCAAATTCGTATGAGAGAAGAAAATGAATGGAAGACAACATTCAAAACCAATGAAGGGTTGTATGAATGGCTTGTCATGTCGTTTTGTCTAACAAACAGGACGAGCAATTTCATGAGGTTGATGAACGAAGTCCTGAAGGAGTTCATCCAAAAAAATTTCATAGTATACCTTGATGACATACTAATTTTCAGTAAAACAGAGGCAGAGCATCTGAAACATTTGGCTACAGTGATGCGGAGGCTACAACAAGAGAAGTTGTTGATAAATATGAATAAATCCTCATTCATGAAGACAAAGCTCATTTATTTGGGGTTTTTTATTTTTGTAGTTAAGTTGAGGATGGATCCAGGTAAAGTGGAGGTGATTAAGAATTGGCCATCGCCAAAGAATATCTTTGAAGTTCAAAGTTTTCATGGATTGGCTAGTTTCTACAGGAAGTTCATCAGGAATTTCAGTGGAATTAGTACACCGATGATGAACACAGTGAAGAAAAGACATAAGTCTTTTCACAGGACAGAAGAAGCAGATAAAATCTTCAATTCATTGAAAAGGAAAATCATGGAACAACCAATTTTGGTGTTGCCAGAATTTAAAATGACATTTCAAGTAAAATTTGATGCAAGTGGATTTGCAATAGGGATAGTCTTGAGCCAAGAAGATAGGTCGATAGAATACTTTAGCGAGAAGCTGAACGGAACCAAAGTGAAATACTCCACGTATGACAAGGAGTTCTATGTTATTATTCAGGAATTGAAGAAGTGGAGATACTATTTGATTCCTAAGGAGTTTGTTTTATAAAGTGACAATCATGCTTTGCAATGTGTGACTCAACAAGAGAAGTTGAATCAAAGACATGTAAAATGGGTTGAATACATGCAGAACTTTACTTTCGTAATCAAGCATATTTCTGGAACTGCTAACAAGGTTGTTGATGCTTTGAGCAGGAAATGTTTGCTATTGCAGGAGTTCATAGTCAAAACACTAGGTTTTGATGATCTCAGGAACACGTACAAAGATGATCCATATTTTAAAGAAGTGTATGAGGCGACTGAGAATCCAATTCTCAGGAACACAAGCCAATGGGTCGAATAGATGATCCAAGATGGATTGTTATTCAGGGGAAATCAGTTATGTATTCTGAAGGGCTCCATGGGGTAGAATTTGTTGAGGGAGAAACACAATGGAGGATTCGTCGGACATTTCGGTCATGAAAAGACATTCTCAAAGCTAAATGAGTCATATTTTTGGCCAAGAATGAGAGAAGACATCAAACTATTTGTGGACAGATGTAGAATTTGTTAGCATTCAAAAGGAAAGAGGCAGAATGCAGGCTTATATCAACTATTACCCATACCTGAGAGCCCGTGGGATGCGGTAAGTATGGAATTTATATTGGGGTTGTCGAGAACCCAAAGAGGGTTTGACTCGATCTTTGTAGTGGTGGATAGATTTTCCAAGATGGCACAATTCATACTGTGCCAGAAAACCAATGACGCAACTCACATTGCGAACCTATTTTTCAAAGAAGTCATTCGACTTCATGACTTACCAAGGAGCATCGTCTCAGATCGAGACACCAAGTTCGTGGGACACTTCTGGAGAACCTTATGGAAAAATCTGGGAACAAACTTGTCATTCAGTTCAACTTATCATCCTCAGATGGATGGACAGACATAAGCTATGAATAGGAGCTTGGGATACTTGTTGAGGAGTTTGGTGACTGAACATCACAGTCAGTGGGACAACATTCTGCCACAGGTGGAATTTGCTTATAATGATTCGCTTAACAGGAGCACAGGGTACAGTCCATTCCAAATTTTTTATGGGACACAACCAAGAGGAATTTCTAAACTGAGGGATTCAGAACAGGATGAGATAAGAAGTGTTAGTACAGAAGATTTTGCCGAAGCAATGAAGGAACTTCATAGCCAGGTGATGGAGCGGTTGCAGAACTCGAGCCAGGAGTATAAGCGTAGAGAAGATCAACACAGGTGACAACTTTAGTTCAAAGTTGATGATTTGATTTTTGCACACTTGAGAAAGGAAAGGTTCCCGAGAGGAACATACAATAAACTGAAAATGAAGAAAATTGGACCATGTAAGGTCTTGAAGAAATTTGGGGAAAATGATTATGTGATTGAATTACCCGATGGGATCGAAATTCCTCCAATATTCAACATATTAGATTTTTACCCATACAAAGCTACAGAAGACAGTGAACAACCAGAGGTTCAATGGACAAAATAGATGCCAGTTGCAAAGAAAGCATAGATGGAAATCATACTAGACAAAAGAATTGGCAAAAGGACCAGAAGAAGGGAATATTTTGAATACCTGGTCAAGTGGAAGGGACATCTATATGAAGATGCCAGCTGGGAAAATAAAGTCGAAATCAAGAAGCATGGACAGGAGCCCATGAAAATTTTCAAGTGAGGGAGTATGATGCAGGAGCATCGTCAGCCGCAAGCGAGCGCGAGTAGCGCCAACACATTTTTGGCACATGTTCAAAGGTGTTTAAATTTTTTTGAAGTAGGATGCACCAAAAATAAATGAAGTAGTTAAGAAAGGGCGTACTTGTGATTGTAATCAAACCTTGAGCGTCCCACTCTCGTCTAAAGGATTAAGAGGCATCTATGATAGTAAATGTAAGTAGGTAAAATTAAATTCTAGATTAGACAGTTTTAGGAGCGGAGGGAAAAATGAATATAGACACCCTCATATTGTATCATTGTAACATGATCAATCAAAGAGAGAATAGGAGAGCAGAAGCAGAGAGTTGTGTAAAGTAAAAACCCATGTACATAAATTCTGGATTAATACAAAGATCTTTAGTTCAGACTCATGGTGTTCAATTTCTTTATGTGTTTGTACATGCTGATTGATATATGCTTGTTACTCTCTGTTATGCATTTTCTTTGATGCGTGAATGTATGATTTCATATTTAATGTCTGAAATCTGAAGAGAGGGAGAGTAAGGAATGAGTTTCAATTGTTTCTCTGTATGAGAAAGGGTTTCCCTGCAAGGAGTGCAGTGAAGTTGTCCATAAGGAGTGCGTTGACGGGTTCAGAGTTTCAATCTCTGAAATCTCAGAAGGAGTAACATTGTTCTCATTCTCGCAAAAGTGCAAGTTGAGTACAAGAGAGGTGCAAAGTGTGCGCAGGCCGAGTAGAGTCTCAGGGGTTGAAACCTGAGGGAATTGTTGAAAGACTGTTGTCGCATGGAAGTGCGCAGAGTCAAAGAATTCAATACTTGGAAGTATTGAAGGCTTGTCGCAAGGAGTGCATGCATGATTCTTCTTGAAGACTCGATTTGTGGAGAAAGCTCAGCAGGGATAGAGTCTTCGAAGTTGTCGAAGAGAAGCTCAAGAGGGCTAGTGCCTTGAAGTGTTGGAAGAAGGTACAACGATGTTGTTTGCAGGTGGAAAAGTTTCATGAAAGAATAACTGTTCCATTTCGCAGGAGTCCTCAAGGAGGAATTGGATGGTCAAAATTCTCCATGGAGAATTTGCGAAGTCCCGAGGGCGATCAGATCTTACAGAGGAGCAGGGGAGTTACGACAAGCATTCTTCAAGTACAATCTCGGGAGAAATCAGATCGAGGGATCCAAGTCAACAAGGACCATTGGATCACTCGCAAAATCTCATTTCATGATTTCACAAGTAGAAGGGTCTAAACCCTTGCATTAGGATTCACGAGGTCGTGAAGTGTGAAGTCCCGAAGGGGTGAAAATATTTTTTTTGGGAAAAATATTGGTGATGTGTGTCGGGATTCCGTATTTCAGTGTTTCGGAGGATAGGAGGTTGAGACGTATGTCCCAAGATCCCCGAAATCGCGAGACATGGTATACGTATGGGGAAAGGACGTTGTCAACCATTTCAGCAAATTGGTATTTCGGGGTTCTCCAGTTGGATAGTCAAGAGACTCAGAAGGAGAAGTTGTGAAGTCGCGAGTTGTGATAGAGAGTAGTGAGGAGTTCGGTATCTCGACACTTTGAGTGTCGGGATGCAAAGGAGGCATCGCTTGGGGTGTGAAGTCGCGAAGTGGGAAGTTGAGCACGAGGGACACGTGGAAAAACCACATTGTGGGCCTGTGGGATAGACAGGCGGACACACGTCATATAGTGGAAGGAGTCAACACTCCATTGACTTCTCGTGTCTCGGGAATTCGCAAGATAAGAACACGTGAGCTCGACGCTACAACTCGTGAAGTGGCGAGTAGCGAGGGGTGCTAGTGATAAGCCTAGTCAGCGGTGACATGCGGAGGGCACTGACATAAGGGATCCATACCCGTATCGGCATTTTGGGTATCGTGAATTTGGGAAGAAGAGTCAAGAGTTTCGACTCACGAACTCACGAGTGGCGATTTGTGACAAGCACCTTCTAGGTTAGGCCTAGGTCATAGCACCATGGTCGTACAGAGAAGTGGAGCTCGCACCTAGTGTTGTTTGCACAGGGCAGCTTCCAAAAGGACCTGTGGATCAATTGAATTGAGATTCCATCAAGGAATCGAAAGAGCCGATTCGGATCAAAGGAGACAAAGAACGATCCTGTGAGCGTACTTTGACTCGAGGGTCGGGGTTCTGTGTCAAAAAATGTTCCCTACATCTTTTGTAATTCATAATCCTTGGGGAAATTTATCTCATAGAGTGAACTAATCACATTTTCTATATGTATGAGTGACATTTTGTATCAATGTAATAATGTTTAATTTCATGATGCTCATCAAAAACTATGAGATACTTCATTAGCATCAGAAGTGATTCAAGGGAACCAATGGCCATCATGAAATAAAAATGATCTCTCTAACATCAATGACATATGTTTCTAAAATGATAACATATATCTCAAGTGGTGTTACTAGGGTATGGACCATCGATGGAAGATATAGAAGGTTTATAGATTATGAAAACAAACTAATAGCAATTCAATCTATGTGCGAGCCTTGGAATGTTGTTGAGGTATAAAATTTGTGCATTGAAACAATAGGAATGATTTTCATATACGGACTCTATAGCGGACACAGCTATCATGATGTATTAGAATAAGTGGCATTGAAGAACAAAATGAGCAATATGGATCCCATTTCAAGTGCTTATTTATAATGCACGGAAGTTTATGTTCCATGGAAAAGTTTATCAAGGGTAAACTTTGGTTACATGTCTAATGCCTCGTGATGGATAGACATGTAATTTTTCTTCAATTTTTCGTTAAATATATGATAATTTTGGGCCTACACGCATATCTAGATGAAAGGATAACCACGAATAAATATAGATCACCTTCATTCATTCATGGATAAATATAGATGTTTCAAGCAATTCTATAGATGTTTCACTAAAATCTTAATGATGAATGTGATGGTGGAAAGAGTTCCAAGCTACCTTGGAGTTGTTGTTTGAGGGTTTTATGCTATTATTCTATTGTTGATGTGTTGTGGGTGTCATGTCATGGAATTCAAACTATGAATCCATTGGTGTTGATACCATGAGGGGTTGTGGATGGTGTGTTATGCATGTCATGTCATCCAATTCAATGTATCAATCCATTGTTGTTTATAATCCTTTAAATTTGATGCAATATGATTTTAAAGTTCTATATATAAATGATTTATTGTTATATCAAAATATAAATTTAAAAAATAAATAGTTAGAAAAAATCAATAACTATAAATACTTGATTGAATATGATTTTAAATTATCCTATCTTAATTATTAAAAATATCTAATTAATACAATTTTAAATTATCTTATCTGAATTATTTATTATATTTATTATATCATTTTTAAGTAACTTATTATATCTTTTATAGGAAAAATTATAAAAATTAGGTTTTAGAGTGCTTGGTTTATATTCATATCTTTTATTAATTTTTTTTATTAAAATTAGGTTTTACATAGATTTTGTGGTACTTGAGCGCTTGGTTTATATTGATATCTTTTATTAAATAAATTATTAAAATTAGGGTTTCCATCAGATTGAGTGGTACTTGTGCAGTTGGTTACATATGAGTTACAACGAGAAACATCTAAATGTTGTAACTGACAGTCATGATGTCTAAAAAACACATTGGAAAAGTATCCGTAAACAAATCAAAGATCACACTCAAAACTACATTTCATTTCATGCAATGTAGAGGTCTTGTAGATAATAAGTGTTGTAGTTTTATAGTTTTTAATAATGTATAGAGGACGTAGACATTTGTTCACTATCTCATTTTTTCCATCATATTGACGATGATGGATTGAACTAAAGCTAGCTAGAAGCGATGATGTATAGTAATATGCATGGCTTAAAATGGGATATCATGGAAGGGTTGAAATTTTTTCTAATAGAGTGGTCACCTGAAAGTGACAATGTATCCCATGAAATTCATGATAAGGACACAAGGAAGATCAATGAAAGCTAGAGAAACTTCATATTTGGCTTAAATACCAACCACTTTCCTAAGATCTATATGAGTAAGTTTTATGGGAAGGATCCAATCACATGGATACTCCAGATGGAGTAGTTCTTTGATCTACATGATGTGCCACACACAAAAGTTATGAATTGTGTCCCTATATTTAGAACCTAATCAGTTTGTGTGGTATCAATGGATTTGTTCTCGCAAATCACTTTTCACTTGGACAATTTTCATGGAAGAAATGATAGCACACTATGAAGATACAAGGATCAATACCTTCTTCAACCAATTGATAAATCTCAAGAAAAAGGGTTCAGTTGCAGAGGACATTGAGAAATTCCAAAGATTGAATATAAATGTAACATATACTCTAGATGAGCACCTCATTAATGTCTTCATAGAAACTTTAAAGGATAAAATTCAACATGAGTTTCACCTCTGGGAACCCAAATCATTGTAGAATGTGTTCAAGGTAGCAAGAAATGTTGAAAGTAAAAATATGGCCATGGATACTAGAAGGACCACACCTAACATCTAGCAAGAGAATAAGTTTCCTTCTTGTAAACCACCTCAACCTACAAGGTTGACACCTCAACAATTGGAGGAAAGAAAAGAAAAATATTTATGCTTTAATTGTGACAACAAGTACAATAAGGGACATAAGTGTGGTGAGAAGAAATCATTCTACATAGATTATGAAGAGGAAGAAGAACAAGAACAAGAACAAAAACCATCTCAAAATGAATATTTAGAAGAGATTTATTTTGAAGATATCACTACCACCATATCATGTCATGCATTGCCTGGAACTAGCACTCCTTAAACCCTCAATACATAAGTATATATCAAAAAGAAAAAGGTAATTGTGCTAATTGATTCTCATAGTACTCATACTTTGATTCACTGTAAATTAGACAAATCTCTCAATTTCTTTATATATCTAGTGCCAGAGATTCAAGTAATGATTACAAATGGAGGAACTATTAATTTCTTAGGAAAATGCCATAAGATCAATATTACTATGGAGAAATATGTAATGAATAGTCCAATTATTTGTATACCCATGGGTGGTGTTGATGTCATACTAGGGGTCGAATGGTTACAATCATTGGGAATAGTGGCTTTCAATTTTCAAGAAATTTTCATTGGAAGGAAAGGAATTTGCGTTAAGGGGTATCACAGGGAAACCTAGTAAGGTGGTAATCTCTAGTGGCATAATAAACTTACTGAAAAAGAGGCATCAGGGTGTAGTTGTGAAACTATGCTCACTAGATGTTCAAACATCTAAGACATATATTCCTCTGGATCTCCAAGGGATCATTGATAAGCATTCCAAATTATTTGAAGATATTCCAAGAGGTATTTCACCCACTCACAATCATGATCATAATATTCACTTAATTCCTGGGAGTGTTCCTCCTAACATCAGGTCTTACAGATACCGTTATTCTGAGAAGAGTTTAATTGAGAGTATGGTTGAAGGAATGTTAGAGGTTGGAATTATTGTACCTAACCAAAGTTATTACTCTACACCAGTGGTAATGGTGCTCAAGAAAGAGGGTTTATGACATATCTGTTCATATCATAGAGAGATCAACAATATCACCATTAAAGATAAGTTTCCCATTCTTGTCATTGATGAATTGTTATATGAACTACATGGAAAAATCTACTTCACAAAGTTGGATCGTCATTCATGGTACCATCAGATTAGAATAAAAGAAGAATATATTCTAAAAACAACATTCGGAACTCATGAAGACCATTATGAATTTTTGGCCATGTGTTTTAGCCTTATGAATGCACCTTCCACATTCAAAGGGTTGATGAATTCCATTTTCAATCCCTTCATTTGAACATTTGTGTTAGTATATTTGACGATATACTAATCAATAACAAGTCTTAGGAAGATCATATTTGACATGTAGACAGGCTGATACAACTACTAAAGGAGCAACAACTATATGCCAAATTGACCAAATATTAAGAACCAAATATCAAAATATCATAAAAACCTGAGAATAAGTACTCAACGCCTTGACAAAGAGAGTAATTCATATAATAAGCCTCTTCGAGGGGGAAACATCCTTATGCATCATAAGAATTCAAAAAATACGAGATGATTCGAAATGAAATGGTCTCCTTGGTATATATAGGAGACTAGGAGGTACAATTACAACTAATGGACCCAAGCTGGCATAAATAAAATAACAATACTAATGTAATATTCTCCAATTAAGGGGTAATGTGCCACGATTTATTGCTTAACAAACAACTAGTGCATCAGTGAGGGAGAGATTAACCTCGTCGATCAACAATGTAAAAAATAAAAAGGGAGGGATATGTAATGTATCAATGCAGGTGGAAGGAATTCAACCGGTGAAAGGTGTGCACCCAATGGAGATAGTCACATGGGCACTATTGATGTGTCAACATTGATCATGTGCACTTCACCGACGGTAAAGACATGCATTAGTGAAGTTTAGTGGAGTCATTTTGGTGCATCAACCAAGTTTGAATGGATGGGGCTTATGTATAGGCTAAGAAATCAATGGTCCACCAACACAACGGTGGAAGAAGGATGTTTTTTTTGATATGCTATATGTCAATGTAGGAAGAGAGAACTTGTTTAAGCGTGAATGAGATAGGTTGAAGTTGTTCGAAAACACAGGTATTCCAACAGAGGACGAACACCTTCAGTAACCAATCACATAACCATATCAAAGATCAACACACCGATGTTTTCACGTGGTAAAACCCCTACGGGGAAACATCCACAGCCCCAACCAATGCAGCCACTTGGAGCAGTTTATTAATGCAAAGAAAAATATTACAGAGAGATTTTACAAGAGAGTTTCTCACAATCAATCATCGGAAAATGACCCTACATGCTCTTTAAATAGATATCATGGACCAATCGGTTGTTAAGGCATAAATCAATGGTCGTTAATATCAAGGAGAGTATGAACTATCAGATCACTCTATGTCGATAACATATCATGACCGTCGGATTTCCTAACTAGAAATGCATACTAATGCATACTAAAGAAAAACACTAGAAGACACACTTTTACCTAATGACACAATAGACCAAGTAGATCTTAACTAACTCCTAAGTGTCTAAATATCCTAACAATAGGAGAAGGAAGGAGGCATTAGATCATATCCCCCCTTAACGAAAACTTCTTGAACTCCTAACATAGATCGAAGTTTGGAAAACTTTGCTTCTGTAAGAGACTTTGTGAAAATGTCTGTAAGGTATCTAGAGAGGTAGTGGGTGGGCCAAGAGGGCCCATATTGATAATATGGAGGTCATTCAATGTAAGGTGGACTAGGTCCACTATACTATCAAATAAGGCCCACTATGGTAGTTAGATATAATAAATGGGTAGTTAGATATAATAAATGTAAGAGGAATCTTCTAGAAGTAGAACCTTCTAAGAAGTCCTCTTACATTTATTATATTTAACTACCCATTTATTATATCTAACTACCATAGTGGGCCTTATTTAATAGTATAGTGGACCTAGTCCATAAGTAGAACCTTCTAAGAAGTCCTCTTACATTTATTATATCTAAATACCCATTTATTATATCTAAATACCATAGTGGGCCTTAATTAATAGTATAGTGGACCTAGTCCACCTTACATTGAATGACCTCTACTATTATCACAATGGTCCCTCTAGGCTCCCCCGCTACCTCTCTAGCTACCTTATAGTTTCTAAAACTTGAGCCAAAAGAGAAGAGGCTCGTTGGATCTGTGAACGTGTCCGATGTTGATCTAAAGGATCACCGATAATATGTAATATAATAGATATAAAAAGTATGCAGAACATAAATAAAATGTTAGAAATGGAAGAATAACAACAATATAACCAGAACAATCACCACAATAACACTGAAATGATATAAGAATAGCAACTGAAATAACACTTTGATTCTGAAAGCAATGTTCATGGGCCTCTTGGAGGTGGCAACCTCCAATTGAGTAGAGATCTATTACAATAATATCCAAGCTAGGGTTTTTGTACCCTCAACTCCTATTTATAGTGAATATGTCTATCAAAAGAAGCATCTAGAGAAAGATCCTTCTAGAAGTGGAAGCTCCTATTAGGTCTTCTTACATTTAACTTATTCTATTTTATTGCAAGGAATTATTAATATTGACCTTTATTACATCTGAATATATTTTTCTACCTATGTGTGGGTTACGACCCTAAAATTCCCCCCCCCTTAAAAACAACCTTGTCCTCAAGGCTTGATATGTGGAAATTGCTACAGAATGGTAGTTAGTTCCCAAGTGGCATCTGATGGCATCGTATCTTTCCCTAGGTGTAACATTTCCTTGATGGTTCTCTGATGCAAGCGACACTCATGATGGTCCAAAACTACTTATGGTTGTAGCCAAATGGATCCTTCTTCGGCTAACTCAGGAAGGTTGGTTTGAATTTGGCACTTAGTTCCAATCACCTTATTTAAGCATGAAACATGAAAAACATGATGTAGCTTCGAATGACTAGGAAAAGATAACTGATAGGCTACTTGTCCCACATGCTTGATAATGGTATAAGGACCATAAAATTTGGGTGCTAGCTTTTGACAATGCTCGATCTTCAGGGAAGTTTTCTTGTAAGGTTGCAGTCAAAGAAACACCTAATCCCCTTCCGCAAATTGACATTTAGAGCGACCTTGATTTGATTGTTGCTTCATGCAATTTTGTTCCATGACCAATTTCTCTTTGAGAATACGAAGAATATCCTCTCGAACTATAAGTGTTTGGTCAACCTCTTGGACCTTTGAGACACTAGGTAAGTATGAGAAAACTGAAGGTGGCCTCTATCCATATACCGCTTCAAAAGGAGTCATGTGTGTAGTTGTATGGTATGAAGTGTTGTACCACCATTCAGCTAGGGGTAACCATTGAGCCCAATGATTTTTATTTTCTAAAGAAAAACACCTCAAATATGTTTCCAAACACCTGTTGACAACTTTCGCTTCACCATCAATTTGGGCATGATAAGTTGTGGTGAGATGCAATTGGGTGCCTTGTAGCTTGAACAGTTCTTGCCAAACATTTCTTGTGAAATTTGGGTCGTGATCAGAAATAATAGAGTGCGGCATGCCATGAAGCTTGAAGACCTGATCCATAAAAATTTGAGCCACCATGGATGTTGTAAACAGGTGTTGAATAGCGTAGAAATGAGCATACTTAGAAAGGCGATCAACAACCACCATGTTGACTGATTTATTTCCCAATTTGGGTAAGCCTGTAATAAAATCCATAGAGATATCCTTCCAAATAGTAGGTGGAATCAGAAGTGGTTGTAGTGTGCCTGGAGGTTTGACTATTTCTCTCTTGTTGTATTGACACACATCACATTCAGTGACAAAATTATGAATGTCTTGTTTCATACCATCCCATAAAAAAGAATGTTTGACCCTGTCATAAGTATTGGTGAACCTGGAGTGCCCTGTTGTGGGTGTAGCATGAAGCTCAGAAAGTACCATGGATTTAAGCTTTGATTGTTTACTTAAATACAAACAACCTTTGTATCGAAGCTCATCTTGGAGCCAAGAGTACCATGGAGAAGCTAGAGCATTGGAATACAACTGTTGGATCATATGCAAACTTGTGCGATCTTGTAGCCATTCCTAGTGAACAACTTGGAGACAATCTAGTAAAATGAAGGAAAGAGAAAAAAAGGATCCTTCATCTTCATATTTTTGGTAAAGTGAATCCACCACCACATTGTATTTGCCTTTATTGTAAATGATCCCATAATCATATCCAAGGAGCTTAGTCACCCATTTTTGTTTCTCTGATGAGGAAATGCATTGTTCCAGAAAATACTTGAGGCTTTGATGGTCTGTCTTAATTTGGAAATGTTTCCCCAATAGATAAGGGTGCCACAGATCAATGGTATGTAGAATAGCCAATATTTCCTTTTCATAGATTGATTTGCCTAGATTTCTTTCAGATAGCTTCCTTTTGGTAAAGGCCAAAGGACGACCCTCTTGTATAAGGACAACACCAATTCCTTTCCCTGAGGAATCACATTACAAGACAAAGGTCTTTGTCAAATCAGGAAGGGATAGGACTGGAGTGGTGCAGATGGCCATATTCAAGATTTGAAAATCTTGAGCAATGGATGGAGTCCAAGTGAAAGAGTTATTTTTTAGAAGAGCAGTGAGAGGTGTTGCAATCTTTCCATAATTCTTAAAAAACTTGCAATAATAACCTATTAAGACAAGAAATCCATGCAAGATTTTGAGAGTTTGTGGGTGAGGCCAGTCTTGCATGGCTTCAATATTTTTGGGATCCACCCCGATGCCATCCTCGCCAACCATATCACCCAAGTATTCTACTTCTGAGGCGCCAAGAGCACATTTAGACTATTTCAGGAATAGATGGTGTTGAGAGAGTAGATGGAGAACTCGATGCACATGAGAAATATGGTTTGTCCAGGTTTTTCTATAGATGAGGATATCATAAAAGAAAACTAAGGCACAATGACAGGGAAAAGGATGGAATACATGATTCGTGAGGCTTTGGAAGGTGGAGGGGGCATTACACAAGCCAAAGGGCATGACCAAAAACTCATAGTGGCCCTTAAGAGTTCTAAAGGTAGTTTTGGGAATGTCTTCCTCTTTCATACGTATCTAGTGGTAGCCCGAATGAAGATGAAGTTTAGTAAAGAATTGGGCGCCACTCAATTCATACAGGAGGTCATCAATGACAAGAATGAGAAATTTGTCTTTAATGGTAAGTTTGTTGAAGGCACGAAAGTCAGGACACATTTTCCAAGAACCTTCTTTCTTCAGGACCATGACCACAGGAGAAGAGTAGGGGCTTGTACTAGGGTGGATAACACTTGCATTAAGGAGTTGCTGGACCATTTTCTCAATTTCATTTTTTTGGGAAAAGGGGTGATGATACAGACGAATATTGGGAGGAGGGCTTCCGGGTACAAGGGAAATGGAATGATCATGAACACCACAGGAAGGAGGGAGTCCCTGGGGAGTGGAAAATACCACTTGATGTTTAGAAAGGATGGCTTGGGGGTCTTGTGGCACCAAGGGTGTCTCTTTTTCTTGTATGGCATGGAGTTGGGAAAAAACACCATAATGAACTTTTTTGAGCAGCTTTACCATGGGATGGGAACTAATAATCTCAGGTGAACCAATGGTGATTCCTTGGAACTTATATTGGTGGCCCTCCAGGTCAAATTGCATGGTTAATTCCTTAAAATACGTGATAATGGGACCCAAAGTCCTTAGCTAGTCGACACCCAACACAATGTCACAACCACCCATGTCGATATCAAACATATGAGATTTCAGGTGGTAGTCACCAATTTGGAGATGAAAATTTTCACAACGCCTTCCACATTTCATTGAGCCAGCACTAGAAATCATGATTTGGAAATTATTGATGGCATGGATGTAGTAATGAGTTTCTTGGGCAATGCGGCGATGAATAAAATTATCGGTGCTCCCACTATCAACTAGAATGATGACCTTCCTATGATTGATGTAACCAATTAGCTTGAGGGTTTGGGGGGTGTTGAATCCAGTGAGAGCATTGAGGGAAATGACCTGTTCTACTTCGGGAGGGTCTGAGGGAGGGGTTATGTCAGTGGTTTCTGGTGACTCAGACACAAGGGGAGTTTCAACATCCTCTTCTGAAATATCGTCAGAGATGGCCATAAAATTATTTTGGTCCTTACATTTGTGGCCTGTGAAATATTTATCATCACAATTATAACAAAGGCCTTTGAGTTAGCATTCAACCATTTTATCCCTGGTCAATTTTTGGATCTTTAGTGGAGAAGAGGGTGTAGTGGGATTTACTGGTTTAGGGAAAGGGATCAAGGAAGGTTTTTAGTTTTGAGAAGATACAACCTTTTGTGCTTCTTTATCTCTTTTAGTAGCCTCCACCCAACTCTAAGGCCGAGCCATGAGGACATGGGCCCGAATCTCATCCTCGAGGCCATAGATAAAACACTCTGGGAAAAAGGCATCAGGCATGCCCTCTGTCTGAAAATCTAGGTGCTCAAAGGAAGATATAGAGTATTCCATTGTTATTGAATGTTTCAACTTTGTCAAATGACCCAAATGGTTGGTGTAAGTGTCAAAGAAATCATAAAGATCTACCACAAAGTGTTTCCAAGAAATATACCCTTGACAAGAAGTGTTTTTCCATTGCCACCATTGCCAACGTTCTTGATCTAGATGGAGAACACCATATCGGAGTTTGGACAAGTCATCTATAATGTCGAATAAAGAAAAATAAAGTTCCATTTGTGTTACCCAACCAGTGGGGTTTGAGCCATAAAATTTGGTCACATCCACCCACAGAAGGCGTAGTTCACGTTGAAAGTGATGGTGTTGAAATTTATGGGAATGAGAGGAATGTTCACCTTTAGTATGTGGGGGTGAGTTAGATGAAGGATTATCTGTAGGGATATGAATCTTGGTACAGAGGGATGAAAAGACAAATTCAAGTTGGGTGGTGAGGTCTTGCTTGATTTCATCCATTAAGGACTGTATGGTTGTATTGATGGTGACAACATTGGCACTAAGTTGTTTCACTTCTTGTTGGGGATTGGTGAGACTAGACTGCAAGGTATTGAAGCCAGTTTCAAAGTCTTAGCTATGGGTATGGTCCATGAGAACGAGGGAACTGAAAAGGGGTAGGTGGGGTCCATTTGTTTTTTCGAAAAATGATATGTATGAATGTGATAAGGGCGAAGAGATGAATCCAATGGAATAGGTCTCAGATAATACCATAGTGATGAAAAGACCAAATTATTAACCAAGAAGAAATGTGTAGTTACTTAGCAACCTGAACACAGTTGTGCGACAATAGATCTTGTTTGTTTTGATTTGTTTATGTTGTTGTCCCCAAGGTTTAGGTATTCAAAGGTTCTACAGACAAGGGTTTTCCCTGTGCTATAACTCTCTGATATATGTGTGGGGTCCAACTATAAATGTGTTGACCTACAAAAATAGATATAGCTAAACAATGATACACACATTTGCAGAGAGAATTGGAAAAGAAGAAGAAGGAGAGAAAGAATGGAAAGAATTCTCATTAACCGTTATGAATAATGAATAATTTACACATGATATACTCTGTATAACTCAATGAGTTTAACTTGAGGTGAACCAAGTCACCATAGTGGTGGTCTAGAGTGATATAGACACACACCAGCAGTTACGGGAGTGAAAAACCACCTATTATAGTCTCTCAGGTAGTTATGGGAGTGAACTGACACCCAGTTGAGTCAACTAGTCAATTAGTCTTCAGTTAACTGACTGAACACAAATTATTGAGGAGTTAACTTAAGGAATCAAGGCTAATGAAACACTTTGGTGATGATACCAAGGTAAGGTCTAATTAGCATGGTGACGATCCCAATGTTGCATGGTGATGATCCCAATGCAACATCTAAACTCAACTCAACTAGTCAAACTGAAGTGTGAACTGAAAGAGAATATTCTCTAGGTGGAATATTCTCTCCTAAAATATAGGAGACTGGATAATGACTAATAGACAAATAAAAAACCTTAGGAAAAAGAAATCCTAAGTGTGTGTGAAGTAACTCCAACACGCCCCCTGAACATCACTATGGTGAAAATAAAGATTGGGTCCCGGCAATGAGGCCATGTTAGCTACCCAAGTACAAAACATACACTGAAAATAAAGTAAGGAAAGAGGGAAAAACTCATGGGAAAGCCCCCTCCTCAAGGTACAATGTATGTAAAAATAAGAACTACAGTTGCTAGGCAACTGTGTCCTTCACTCCAAGACGTCCTCGTAGAGAATGGAATTTCTTCTGAGTGAAGGTCTTGGTGAAAATGTCTGTCATCTGTTCTGATGAAGGACAGAACTGTAAGTCAATGATCCCCTCATGTACTAAGTCTTGGATGTAGTGCATGTGGATCTCGATGTTCTTTGTTCACTACCTTTGAAATGAACTTCAGAGTGCTCTGGTTGTCACACCAGATGACGATCGACTGATGAAACTGAATGCCAAACTTAGTGAGAAAATGTTGTAGCCACATAGCCTGAATGGTTATGTTAAATACCCCTCTGTACTCTGCCTCGGCTGAAGATAGAGAAATGGCAACCTGCTTCTTGCTCGACCAACAGATAGGCCTAGAACTAAGACTGAGTGAGTAACTAGATGTGGACTCTCGATCAATGCTATTGCCAGCCCAATCAGAATCAGTAAACCCAATGAGATATAATGTAGAGTATATTGCATAATGAATCCCAAAGGTGATGGTGCCCTGTATGTATCGAATGATACGCTTTGCATCTTTCCAATGTACCTCATGCAGCTCTTGCATGAACCTGGAAACTTCCCCAACTGTATATGAGAGGTCTGGTCTAGAGTGTGTGAGATACAACAAGCTCCCCACTATATGTCTATACAGTGTGTTGTCAACCAGTGGAGTTTCCCCGCCATCCTCATGTTTGACTCCTGATAGGAAAGGAGTCAGAGTAGACTTGCAGTTTGTCATGTGAAATCTCTCAAGGAGATCTTGTGCATACTTGGCTTGAGACAGTTTGATGCCTGATGTATCCTGATTGATCTCAAGTCCAAGGAATAAGTGTAGTGGACCCATGTCTATCATCAAAAACCTGTCATGAAGAATCCTCTTGACTGCAGCAATCGCTGAAGTTGAGCATCTGGTGATCAACAAATCATCGACATACAGAACTAAAAGTAGAAGTGAATCAGTCCTCCTGAGCATGTATACATTCAGGTCTGATTTACAATGTACAAAGTTCTGTGACAATAGGTAGGAGTCCATCTTTGAATACCATGCCCTCGGAGCCTACTTGATGCCATAAAGTGACTTCTTCAGTCGATAGACCAAAGATGAGTCTTGCATAAATCCTTGGGGCTGCTCCGTGTAGATATCCTCAGAGAGATCACCATGAAGAAATGCATTCTTCACGTTCATCTGATGGACTTCCCATCCCTTGGTTGCTGCAATGGCAAGGGCCAATCGAATGGAATCCATCTTCGCTACTGGAGAAAAGGTCTCATCATAGTCAATACCATGAACCTGCTGAAAGACTTTGGTGACAAGCCTGGCTTTGTATCTATTGATCTATCCATCTATTGCGCTCTTGGTCCTATAGACCTATCTGCAACTAACAAGTTTCCTCCCAAAAGGAAGGGGAACCATATCCCAAGTCTAGTTCTCGAGGAGGGAGTTATAATCATCCTACATGGCGGATTCCCAAAAGAGATTTCTAGCAGCCTCACCATAAGAATGTGGATTTGAAGAATGAACCAAGAAAAGATGCCTAGAAGGAAATGGTTCATTGGTAGTGAGTGTAATAGGAGGCTCCTTGAAATCAGAGAAATTCCTCCTAGTATCGGCTGGATCACTAATGAGATTCCATGCATCCTAAAGAGTAGTTTGTGCCCACTTGGGCCTCTACTCTGGCTCTGCAACTACATCTAGATGCTTTGACTCTGCATCTAACTTTACTGAATCTAAATTTGAATCATCTGAAAACTCTGAATCAAAACTCTCATCTGAAGAAGAGTCATCATGTGCATGCTCATCATCTCGGACAAGTGGACGAGTGAAGGTGTCTACATGCAACTGTTGAGGTATATACGAGACACTTTCTTCGAATTGGACACTATGCTCAATGATGAGTCGGTCTGAGGGAAGATCAATAAGTTGATATCCCTTCACACCATCAGGGTATCCAACAAAAATTCAGTCAATGCTCTGTGGATCAAGCGCCTTCCTCTTTTCAGAGGGAATTCGGGCCCATGCACGTGAACCAAAAATTTGAAAGTGGACCACTTCTAGTTTGAGGCCACTCCAAGCCTCATAGGGGCTCTTATCCTTGATAGATCTATGAGGAGATCTATTTTGGATGTATGTTTCACAGTTAAGTGCTTCGGCCCATAGTCTCTGTGGTAGTGACTTTGCATGCAACATGCAAGATGCCATCTCCTTTAGATATCTTTTTTTCCGCTCAGCTACTCTGTTTTTATATGGAGTGTAGGGAACTGTATGTTGCAACTAAATCTTGGCCTCATGGCAAAGATTATGAATCTCATGATTCACATACTCTCCCCCGTTATCAGTTCAGAGAAATTTGATCTTCTTTCCGGACTGTGTCTCAACCAAAGCTTTGAAATCTTTGAGGTGTTGAAAAACCTCAGATTTTTTCCTAAGAAAGTAGATCCAAGTAAAATGTGAGAAATCATCAAAAAAAATGAGAAAAAACCTCACTGTGTTGATCGATGGATGCGGTAAAGGACCCATGAGGTCACTTTGGATCAGATCTAAAGGTGTGGAAGCTCATTGAGACTTTCCTTTGTTGAATTTCTCTTGAGGGTGTTTTATGAGAACACATCCCTCACATACTCCCTTGGAGAAATGGATGTTTGGTAGACCATCAACTAATCTGTTCTTACTAAGTTGTTGATTTTTCTGAAATTCAAATGTCCAAACCTTTCGTTCCATATCCTACTACTTTCATCAGCATGAATAAGCAGTAAAGCAGAATCAGGTTCAATGAATTTAGAAAATGTATACAATCTAGACTGATGATTCACCTCACCGGTAGAAACCTTGGAGTTGGTATGAATGTCATAGATGTATATGGATATTGGTGTCAATATGACTCTCTTTCTGGTGCCAAAATTCATCATTTGATACACAGAGAGAAGGTTGACAGAAAGCTTGGGAACATGAAACACATTCTCGAAGCTTCCGTTGGTGAGTTCATTCCTTCCTTTGCCAGTGACTTCGACAGAAGAGTTGTCCCCCATCAAAATAGGAGGACCTTTGCATGCATCCAAACAAGAATAGGTTGCTTATGAGGCAGCCATGTGATGTGATGCTCCTGAATCTACGATCCAAGAATCGGAAGAGGATTTGATTGCAATCAAGGCATGGCTAGAATTTCCTTTCTTGGAATTTGGATCTTTTGGATTTTTCTTTTTTTCACCCTCAGGGATGCGATCTCCAAGGTTTTTTTTCTAAAGTATCTAAGACATCAGATCTATTTGTTTTTTCATGCATGTATATTCTGAATGGAATCCTTTGTGACAGTATGTGCATTTCTCTCCTTTTCTTCCCTTTTCTCCTTTGGATCTGGAGGCATCACTGAAGGGTTTTGTGTACCCTTCCTTCTTCGTATGTGCATGAGATTTCCTCTTAACTTTATTTTTATATTTCTAATATTTGTGGCTGCCATCATGCATAGTTAGTGCATGCTCCCTTGGGCCTTTGATTGCGCCCATGTTGATGAGCTTGGTTTTCTCTTGTGTTAGGGATTCGATAAAGTCCTCAAGAGAAGGCATCTTCCAGGTGGATCCAGAGGCGAATCTGACAATATGGAATGTGGATACGAATAAAGATAATTCAGGTCCATGCTTGGAGAGAATGGTGAGAACCATTTGTTTCTCCTCCTTTGATTTATCAACCCTGCAAGCTTTGAGTTGCGACAGTAAATCCTTGAATTTTGTAAAGAAATCTTGGATATTCTCGATGCTTTTTGGATACAATGTGAGAAGATCCACCTCCAGCATGTGTCCCCTCATCTCATCCTATTTTCCAAAGATCCCTTCCAATATGGTCCAGGCTTCATTGGGAGTCTTACAGGAAGATATATGAAAAGGAGATCGGGAGAAATAAGACTACAAATTGTTCTGAGTGCCTCATCCATGTGATTTAAGTACTTGGAATTTTCTATGGATGATTTCCATTCTATATCTGTATTCATGGTTAACCTATACAACCCTCTATATCAGAGATGTATGGCTATTTTTTCCTTCCATGCAAAATAGTTGTAAGGTGTAAGAATGAATTCTTTTTGGAATTCCATCTTTCCACTGTCTTCAATCTTCGGTACCTGCAAAAAATTTTGGTGTAGATTTTCTTAGCACTCCGTTGGCTTTGATACCATGTAAATGTGTTTACCTACAAAAAATATATCTATCTAAACAATGATACACATATTTGCAGAGAGAATTGGAAAATAAGAAGGAGAGAAAGAATTGAAAGAATTCTCATTAACCATTGTGAATAATGAATAATTTACACATGATATACTCTGTATAAATCAATGAGTTTCAATTGAGGTGAAACAAGCTTCCATAGTGGTGGTCTAGAGTGATCTGGACACACACCAACAATTACGGGAGTGAAATTCCATCTATTCTAGTCTCTCAGGTAGTTACGAGAGTGAACTGCCACCTAGTTGAGTTAACTAGTCAACTAGTCTTCAGTTAACTGACTGAACAGAAAGTATTGAGGAGTTAACTTAAGGAATCAAGGCTAATGCACCACTTTGGTGATGATACCAAGGTAAGGTCGAATTATCATGGTGATGATCCCAATGTTGCTTGGTGATGATCCCAATGCAACATCTAAACTCAAATCAACTAGTCAAATTGAAGTGTGAAATGAAAGAGAATATTCTCGAGGTGGAATATTCTCTCCTAAAATATAGGAGACTGGATAATGACTAACAAAAAAATAAAAAACCTTAGGAAAAATAAATCCTAGGTGTGTGTGAAGTAACTCCAACACCAACAGTAGTACTCGACCCAATATCTCAAGGCACTAACTAAGGAGGATAGACTGTACCCTTAGCCATACTACCTGACAGCCTATGTACTAGAGAGTATCTTCCTAAGTGTTGTTCTCAGTGGAACTATAGTAGTCAAGTGGCTGATCGGTTTATCTAAAGAGAGATTCAAGAAATCTAGGTTGATCCATACATAGGTGTTGTTTGATGAAATACCACTCGAAGGGGTACCAACAGGGGTTATAAGGTTGGCCAATATATGTGCTCTTAAGAACCACTTGTATTTCCTGCATGTATGAATCACTCAACCATAGGTTTATGCGTGTAACAATAGATCTCTCTAGATTAAATACGTTGGAATATGTCTCTACCCTGAAGAAAAAAAATTACCCACAATTTCTGCCAAGGAAAGTGCTATGATTCCATTTGTTATATACCAGATATAAAAAGTATAAAGAACATAAATAAAATGATAGAAATGGAAGAATAACAACACTATAACCAGAACAATCACCACAGTATCACTAAAATGATATAATAATAATAACATAAATAAAACTTTGATTCTAAAAGTAATGTCCACGTCCTCTTCAAGGGGAAACCTCCAATTGAGCATAGCTCTATTACAATAATATCCAAGATAGGTTTTTTGTACCCTCGACTCCTATTTATACTAAATATGTCTATCAAAAGAAGAATCTATAGGAAGATCCTTCTAGAAGCAGAAGCTTCTATTAGGTCTTCTTACATTCAACTTATTCTATTTTATTGCAAAGCCTTATTAATATTGACCTTTATTACATCTGAATATGTTGTTCTACCTATGTGTGGGTTCGGATCCTAACAAAATATCATCAACTGCTTCTCATGTTGAACAGACCCATCTAGGAAGTAGTGGAGCTGGTGTTGGTTCAAGTTCAAAGGAATCATCTGGATGAGGGTGAGCAGGCGAAGGTGGATTTTCATCCTCACTGTCATCATCTAAAGAATAAATCAGATTAGAACAAGGCACAAACGTTGAAGATGGATTGTAGGTTGAAGAAGGTACAACTGTCGAATTTGGCTCGTAGGCCAAAGAAGGCACAAACACCGAATTAGGCTCGCACACCAAGAGATTTTCATCAAATTTAACATCTCTTCTAATAATAATTTCATTACAATGTGATTGAAAAAGTCTGTAACCTTTGACATCTTCAGAATAACCAACAAATATACACTTCTCACTTGTAGGATGCAATGTTTTCCTTTTCTCATTAGGAATGTGAGCCCATGCTATACTGCCTAATACATGGAAGTGACTTACATTTGGTTTAATTTTAGTCCAAGATTCTTTCAGTGTTATATTTTAAGTGTCGTTGTAGGAGTGTAATTTATTATGTAGTTTGCACACTTGATGTCTTGTGCCTAATACTTTAGACTTAATCCCTTAGATTTGATCATACCATTAGACATTTCTTTTAATGTGTTTTTCTTTCTCTCAACAACACCATTTTGTTGTGGTGTATATAGAACAATGTGTTGCATTTGGATTCCTTGTGTAGTGCAGTAACTTGTAAAATTATTTTTCACATATTCGCCTCCATTATCTATTCTTAAGCTTTGAATTTGATTTCCAGATTTCTTTTCTACAAGGGCCTTGTAGGCCAAAAACTTATCAAAAACTTTGGTCTTAAGTTTTAAGAAGTAAACCTAAGTACGTATGGAAAAGTCATCAATGAAAGTTAAGAAATACTTGCACCCAGAAAAAGAAGGAGAAGAAGGTGGACCACACAAATCACTGTGAACAAGTTGCAAAGGACTTGAGGCGTGCTAAGAGGCATATTTTTCAAAACTTTCCCAATGATGTTTGTCGATAACATAACCGACACAAACACCATATCTGCATGAAACAAGAGGAAGACCAGTCACCATCTTTTGATTACATAGTTGCTACAATGAGCGATAGTTTAGACGACCAAACTGCCCGTGCCAAAGTTTGCTCAATTCATCAGTATGAGAAATAAAAACTGATGAAAAATATGATGACCCAAAGGTGTCAAATTTGTACAACCTGGTAATATCATCAACAATTCCAGTTGCAAGAACATGCTTAGGATCTTTTATATCCTTGATTACAACTTGGTGAGGTGAAAAATCTACAATTTTACCTCCGCCTGAATGACTAATTTGATATACTGATAGAAGGTTACAAGAAAGCCTTGAAAGACATAATACATCATTGAAATGACCATTTTCTACTTGAACTATTCCAGATCCTTCAACACTAATATATCTACCATCACCAATAAATATTTGCTTGGTTTTACATTCATTTAGAATAGAAAATATCGCACTATCCTTATCCATATGATAGGATGATCCATAATCAATAAGCCACTCATCAGAAGTATAAGTAGAAGTAGAATTTGTATTGAAAGATAAACCAAAAGAAGAAAGTTCATGTCCATGAGAAGAAGAAGAAGAAGTAGAATCAATATTGATGTTATGCTTCTTCATAGTTGCTTCTAAAACTGCCATCTTCTCGAAACATTTAGACTCATCATGACCATCTTTATCACAAAAATTGCAATGTGTGTTAGTATTCTTACTTTTATATTTTTCTCCTTTGTCTGCATTAGGAGGAAAAGTTTTTTGAGTGGGTTTGGGACTCTTATATTGCTTGTTTTTGTGGCAAGGATGTTGCTTCTTTATATTTTTGGGTTTAACTTTCTGATGGAAAGCTAAGGCTTTGTTGGAGGTACTTGTAGTGATGATCACTCTAAGTTGTACTAGATTATCTTTCTCTCTAATCAAAGCATCACAAAAGTTATCAAGACTAGGTTTTTGATAAGGTTCCTCTAGAGCCTCTTGCATGGCATAAAAGGTAGTTACAAACACAGAATATGCACTACCTAGCTTAGAAGGAATAACATAGATGGAATGATCTACGTCTATCTTTAACTTACATTCTTCACATAAATTTCTGAGTGTTTTAAACTTAGATAGATAGTCTTCAATGCAAGAAAAATCACTTGGACTTAAAGTTAGTACTTGATTTTCTAACTGTTGTTCTCCAATAATATTGTGTTTACCAAACACAGATTCAATCTTTTCTCAAGATTCTTTGGGTTTAACAATTGATTGAAGGTGGAACCTTAAATCAAGAGAGACAGACATTATGATTAATCCATGTGCTTTGTCATTTCTATTATCCCATTTGGCTTTCTTATCAACATCAATGGGTGTATTTTCATTTCCCAAGATAATCTCGTACAAACCTTTACTTCTTAATAAATCCTCCATATGGGATTTTCATTTGAAGTAGTTGGTGGTGGTAAGTAAGATATTACTTGCAGAAGTCATATTAAATATGAATATAGTACTGATTTAAGAACTAAAACTGATGATCTGAATGGAAAGAGCTTGAAAAGTTATGCGGTTTTAAAAAAACGGCACTGAAAATGGACTTCGGATGTGAGAGTTATGCACTTTTAAAAAAAGGCATAAATGGTAACCAAAGGACCACGTGGTAGTATACGTTGCTTTATGAAGTTACCCACTTTTATAAAGAGAAGTGGGACTCACGTTTACAAAGAAAATATGCATGAAAAATAAATAACTCTAAAATAAAATATTAAATCTACTTATAGTGATTCACTTTTATACTTGAACTGAAATACACTTTACAATTTTAGCATGAACGTTTTCAAAAAAAAGTAACAAAAGAGAGACTTGAACTCAAGACCTCTTACTTAATAAGACATTTTTTAAACAAATTGTCTAGCAAAAAATATTGTAATGTTCATAAGGAGGATTGGGGTTGTTGTTGTTGTTGTTTTTGTTGTTGAAGACGACCTTGGAGAGCATACTAAAAAAAAATATTTTCACACTAGAAATAAATTCTGCTTCTCGATGACAACAAGGGTTAGATCTTTGTTAGCTTACCCAAAAGACACACCTTTTCCTATATGTTTCTGATTTTCTGAGATCGCACAGGGCATAGGGAAAAGAGAGTATGCATAAATAAAATAGTAGCAACCCAGAAATAAAAAAATACAAAACCGAAATAAAACCAAAATACTTCTTTGCAAAAAAATTTAAAATGTGTATTCAAAGTTTATACCTTCGGATCTCACTGTAATGGTCGTATCTTGGGAAAATAGAAACCTTTTCGAGTGAAATGAAAAGTGTTCTTGAATGAAACGAGTGCTCCAAATGTAATGGAACAGTCCTCTCAACCTAGAAATATACAAAAATGACAGAAAGAGGAGATAAGGAAACTCAACTTCACTATCGCGATCTACAACAAGAGAGGGTCTTCAAACAGGATCTGATACCATGTTCAACAACACATGTATTCCAACAAAGGACAAACACCTTCAATAACCACTCACATAACAATATCAAATATCGACACACCAATATTTTCACCTGGTAAAACTCGTACGGAAACATCCACAACCCCAGCCAACTCGGCCACTTGGAAAAAAAAAATAATGCAAAGAAAAAGATTACAGAAAGATTTTACAAGAGAGTTTCTCACAATCAATCATCGACAAATAAACCTCCATGCTCTTTAAAAAAATGTCATGGACCAATCGGGTGTTAAGCCACCCATCAATGGCTATTAAGATTGAGGAGAGTATGAAGGGTCAGATCACTCTATGATGGGAACATATCGTGATCGTCAGATTTCTTAACTACAAATGCATACTAAAGAAACACACTAGAAAACACACTTTTACCTAATGACACAATAGACCAAGTAGATCTTAACTAACTCCTAAGTGTCTAAATATCCTAATAGAAGTGATCAGAAGAGAAGCTTCAAATGAAAAGATGGGGAGAGTGAGAGGAAAACTTAGTCTTAGCCGCATGCACGACATAAAGAGAGAAATGGTACTAATAGAAATAATTGGAGGGGGGCCCAATTTATAATCTTAGAGAGACACTAAGACAATAAAATAATAAGGCTTTTTTACACATGCAACAATACCTGAACATATATGCAAATATAAATTCTGTAATAACCCTTAATCTCAACAAGAATACACCAAAATATTGAACACAAGAAATAGTCATCAGGTAGGGTAACACCATATATTAATCCTTAGGGAAGGATAACACTCCTCAAGAAATCCTTGCTTTCTACAATAAATATACTCATCACTATGCGTCAATACATTTCTTCCACTTCTTTGTATAAAATTCTCTATATCTTCTATGCATATTCTATAGAAATAATATTCTACTAGGTAGAACCTTCTAGAAATCCTTCATCCCTTTATGGTGTCCAAATGATTACATGGGAATTATTTAATAATATAGTGGAACTAGTCCACCTTACGTTGAATGGCCTCGGTCATTCTCACCTTTATTGTGTTTAAAATATTACATGGGCCTTATTCAATAATATAGTGGGCCTAGTCAACCTTACATTGAATGAAATCCACTAATAATATATAACCACATTCCCATTGGGTAACTCTCTAGGTACCCCATATTACCTACCTAGGTATATTTCATTCCACCCCCCTTTACATGTTTCATCCTCAAAACTTGATAATAAACCATACAACATGACCATATGATAAATGTTACCAACTTGTACCAAGTATGACCATCCATCCATTCTAATGGAAGAAAAACATGATGTCCAACTACTACCTTTCCACCCTAATATTGATCATGATTGTGCATGTGGTGCCATGGGATTATTTCTCTATCTCGATATCCTCATGTAGTGTTGGTAGTCCTCCATGCACCTCTTCATTGGTTTCCTTTTTGCTGTCATGTTGGTTCATAATAAGTGTGTTTATGCTCATTCCCTTGCCTTAGTGATTGTTGTTTCTCTATATGGTATGATGAAGATATACAACAACTGTAGGAATTGGTCCTTTTTTCTTCAACTCGAAAACATGGTCTTCCTTTGATTCAATGATATTGTTGTCTTATTTATTGGTTCCTTCCTCGAGATTTACTTCATGTCTTTTTGTATAATTTACCTCATATTCAACTTCAGAATCTACAATAACTTATTTTCTTTCCCGCATGGACCCTTCTTCCTTATTAAGAGACACATCCTCCAATGTAATTTTTTTTTCTTTTACGAAAGTTTCACAAACTTTTTTTCCACATTAATATGAATTATACCAATTGTTGGAATCCAAGGATATCCAAGAACAACATCCTTATCATTCATATCAATGGCACAAAAATTAGAATGCAACACATACTTATTGATAGTGAACTTCAAATCTTTAAAAAAATGAACACTTTGATCGTCAACCCCTTTACTTTGGATATTCTTTGTAGCAACTTCCAATCTATTAACCAGCTAAACATTGATAAGAAATTGTTGGGAGCTAGGTTTAATAGAAAAAATAATCTTTTCTTGTTGAATGCATCCATGAACCTATAATATAGAGTTCTCACATGAAAAGAAACCCTTTGTGATCTCTGTATCCTTTTGTTTAACATGAAACCACCTATCTAACAATACTTTTTCAAATTCTTTATTGAAGAGCTCCATCATCTCTCTATATTTAAGAGATTTCCACCAATTGTGAGCATCAATCTTTAAATTATCACGTATATGTAAGAACCAGAATATTTGATATGTATACTTCATCCATTTTATATAGTCTTCAATAATAGTGTCATTAGAGTTCCCTATAAAACACATTTTCACTTGGAAGAAAACTTCAACCAAAAACTAGGGTTTATAACTTACTATGCAAATCGTGCGACGTTTTTTGAAAAAACCCTAAAAAATAACCGAAATTAAAATGTTGATAACATAATTTCCTCAACTTTTTTTCGACCGATGTTTTTTTTTTAAATTGGGTATTTTCCTTAGAGGAATTGAAATATCCAATTTTTTTTTGAAAATTCTTAGTAGAAAGTTTCAGAATCGAGTCTAAAGTGTGCCACCCCCTTTTTTCTGTTTAAAAAATATGCAAAATGAATCAAAAATTTATTCCCTTATTTGGCCAAAAAAAATTATATGATACAAATTATTAAGTTCCTAAATATATCTGCAAATATAACTTGAGTAATAACCCTTAATCTCACAAAGAATACACCGAACCATTCAACAAAATACTAAAGACAAGAAAGAGTCAAAACCCTTAAGGTAGGGTAACACCATATATTAATCCTTAGGGAATACACTCCTCAAGTAATCATTTCTTGATACAATAACAATATTCTTCACTATGTTTCAATATAGTACTTCCACTTATTTATATAACATTCTCTCTATCTCCTACAAACATTTTGTCTATCTCCTACAATATTACATGGGCCTTATTCAATAATATAGTGGTCCTAGTCAACCTTACATTGAATGGAATCCACTAATAATACATAACCACATTCCCATTGGGTAACTCTCTAGGTACCCCATATTACCTACCTAGGTATATTTCATTCCACCCCCCTTCACATGTTTCATCCTCAAAAATTGCTAATAAACCATACAATATGACCATCTGATAAATGTCACCAATTGGTACCAAGTATGACCATCCATATATTCTAATGGAAGAAAAACATGATGTCCAACTACTACCTTTCCACCCTGATCTTGATCATAATCGTGCATGTGGCGCCATGGGATTATTTCTCTATCCTGATATCCTCATATAGTGTTGGTAGTCCTCCATGCACCTCTTCATTGGTTTCCTTTTTGGTGTCATGTTGGTTCATAATAAGTGTGTTTATGCTCATTCCCTTTCCTTAGTGATTGTTGTTTCTCTATATGGTATGATGAAGATATACAACAACTGTAGGAATCAGTCCTTTTTTCTTCAACTCGAAAACATGATCTACCTTTGATTCAATGATATTGTTGGCTTATTTATTGGTTCCTTCCTCGAGATTTACTTCATGTCTTTTTGTAGAATTTACCTCATATTCAACTTCAGAATCTACAATAACTTATTTTCTTTCCCCCATGGGCCCTTCATCCTTATTAAGAGACACATCCTGCAATGTAAATTTTTTTTCTTTTACTAAAGTTTCACAAACTTTTTTTCTACATTAATATGAATTGTACCAATTGTTGGAATCCAAGTATATCCAAGAACAACATCCACATCATTCATATCAATGGAACAAACATTAGGCACAAAAATTAGAATGAAACACATACTTATCCATAGTGAACTTCAAATCTTTAAAAAATTGAACACTTTGATCGTCAACCCATTTACTTTGGATATTCTTTGTAGCAACTTGCAATCTATTAACTAACTAAACATTGATAAGAAATTGTTGGGAGCTAGGTTTAATACAAAAAATAATCTTTTCTTGTTGAATGCATCCATGAACCTACAATATAGAGTTCTCACATGAAAAGAAACCCTTTGTGATCTTTGTATCCATTTGTTTAACATGAAACCACCTATCTAACAATACTTTTTCAAATTATTTATTGAAGAGTTCCATCATCTCTCTATATTTATGATATTTCCACTAAATGTGAACATCAATCTTTAAATTATCACGTATATGTAAGAACCAAAATATTTGATATGTATACTTCATCCATTTTATATAGTCATCAATAATAGTGTCATTAGAGTTCCCTATAAAACACATTTTCACTTGGAAGAAATCTTCAGCCAAAAACTAGGGTCTCTAACTTACTATGCAAATCGTGCAACGTTTTCTGAAAAAACTCTGAAAAATAACCGAAATTAAAATGTTGATAACATCACTTCCTCAACTTTGTTTCGACCGATGTTTTTTTTTTAAATTGGGTATTTTTCCTAGGGGAATTGAAATATCCAATTATTTTCTGAAAATTCTGAGTAGAAAGTTTCATAATTGAGTCTAAAGTGCGCCACCCCCTTTTTTCCATTTAAAAAATATGCAAAATGAACCAAACATTTATTCCCTTCTTTGGCCAAGAAAAATTATATGATACCAATTATTAAGTTCCTAAATATATCTACAAATATAACTTGAGTAATAACCCTTAATCTCACCAAGAATACACCGAGCCATTCAACAAAATATTAAACACAAGAAATAGTCAAAAACCTTAAGGTAGGGTAACACCATATATTAATCCTTAGGGAAGACACTCCTCAAGTAATCCTTTCTTGCTACAATAACAATATTCTTCACTATGTTTCAATATATTACTTCCACTTATTTATATAACATTCTCTCTATCTCCTACAAACATTCTAGGGAAGGAATATTCTAGTAGATTGAACCTTCTAAAAATCCTTCTCACTTTTAATGTTCTCACACTATTACATGGACCTTATTTAATAATATAGTAGACCTATTCCACATTACATTGAATGGCTTTTGTCCTTCTCACCTTTATTTTTTTCACACTATTACATAGGTCTTATTTAATAATATAGTGGACCTAGTCCACCTTACATTTCATGGCCTCAACTAATAATACATAACCACATTCTCATCGAGTACCTCCCTAGGTACCCCATATTACCTCCCTAGATATAATACAACTAGGGTGACACCAGAATGGTTGTTGCATCATTTCATGGAGGGAGATGAATGGAGTATTTAAATTATTGAAAAAACAAGGGGAATGATGATATTTATAATAATAAAAAAACATCTTTCAAAAGTTTGGTTAAGAGGCATACTTCGATCCACATTTACATAACTTAAGCACTTCTTTGTACTAATATTTATTCTTTTCTTTCACAGACTATAAAAAAGTGTTCCCTACATCTTTTGTAATTCATAATCATCGGGGAAATTTAGATCATAGAGTGAATTAATCACATTTTCTAGATGTATGAGTGGCATCTTGTATCAATGCAATATTTTTTAATCTCACGATGCACATAAAAAATTTCTAGATACTTGATTAGCATCACAAGTGATCCAAGGGAACCAATGACCATCATGAAATAACAATGCTCTCTCTAACATCAATGAAATATGTTTCTAAAATGATAACATATATCTCAAGTGGTGTGACTAGGGTATGGATCGTCGATGGAAGATATAGAAGGTTTATTGATTATGAAAACAAACTAATAACAATTCAATCTATGTGTGAGCCTCAGAATGTTGTTGATATATAAAAGTTGTGCATTGAAACAATGGCAATCATTTTAATATAAGGAATCTATACGGGATACACCTATCATGATATATTAGAATAAGTGGCATTGAAGAGAAAAATGAGCAATATGGATCCCATTTCAAGTTCTTATTTATAATTTGTGGAAGTGTATGTTCCAAGGGAAAGTTTATCAAGGGTAAACGTTTCTTACATGACTAATTCATCATGATGGATAGACATGCAATTTTTCTTCAATTTTTCCTTGAATATATGACAAGTTTGGGCCTACACACATATCTAGATGAAAGGATAACCATGGATAAATATAGATCACCTTCATTCATTGATGGATAAATATAGATGTTTGAAGCAATTCCATTGCACCAGTTTTGACTAAATTCTTAATGATGAATGTGATGGTGGAAAGAGTTCCAAGATACCTCGGAGTTGGTGTTTGAGTGATTTATGATAATATTCTATTGTTGATGTGTTGTGGATGTCATGTTATGCAATTCAACCTATGAATCCATTGATGTTGATACCATGAGAGGTTGTGTCCTTAAATGTTCAAAAAATATTCTTTCATGAGCTTCTAAACACCCGTCACCTCTATTTTTATAACTTACAACAAACTAATACACTTCTAAACATCCATCACCTCTATTTTTATAACTTACAACAAACTCATAATGTTAGTGTAATCCCTTAAATTTGGTGCAATATGATTTTAAAGTTATATATATAAATTATGTATTGCTATATGAAAATATAAATTTAAAAAATAAACAGTTAGAAAAAATCAATAACTATAAATACCTAATTGAATATTTCAACTTATCTTGTTTTAATTATTAAAAATATTTAATTAATATATTTTTAAATTATAATTATTTATTATATCATTTTAAAGTAACTTATTATATTTTTTATAGGAAAAATTATTTAAATCAGGTTTCACATATGATTTATTATATCTTTTATAGGAACAATTATAAAAATTATAAAAATTAGGGTTTACATAAGATTGAGCGCTTGTTTACATATGAGTTGTTAAATATAATGTAACCTCAACAGTTTGACTATACACTGCCATCTATCCTGGCCAACTGTACTTTATTTTCTTGATTTGCTTGAGCCTATTTAGCTCAACTATTTTCCTTTTGCATTGCATTATCTTCATTAACTCTTCTCATTGTACTTTATCCTTACATTCTCAATATACTGAATACTATTTTCGCTCTATTCTTTCTCTCTGCATTTCTTGCTTCATAATTTATCATGGTGTCAGAGCTTCAGCAGTAAGCCTCTTCACACAGGCTTGTTATTGGATAAATCCGTAAGTGTAGACACAAACCGATCTCCCTAGATCCACCTAGATCTAGAACAAAACAGGACAGAATAATACACTTTCCCTAGATCTAGACTATTGAATGGACTAAGAGGCTAGGATCATGAACATACCATATGAACGCTTTCCTTGGGTCTCTGTTGTTCCAAGATTCGCTCCAACGCTCTTGTGTCGTTCAGGTCAAACAATACAAGCTAATTGAAGTGAAGGCAAATCAATATATTCAATAGCTAATCTATACATATGATCAAGGAGTTATGTAATAAAGTGACATTAGATTTATGGGAAAGAGACATATTATTGTATTAAATTAAATATGAAAGAGAGATTACAACCTGAGCCTTAATGTCGTAAGGTCCCTTCCAACTGTCCTTCGTTCCCCACACACTTCTTGCTCCAAGGATTCTGAAACCATAGATCTGATAGCTACTCATAATCTATCTTGACAAATCAAATCTCAAAGGCACTCCAACCAATCTAATAATTCCAGGCCAACCAAAAGCTCACAAAAGCTCATCCAATCTCACTTTCTCCATGCGAATTCCTCTCCTTTTATAAGTTGAAGAAGATAAGGTGAGGATGTTAGGATGATCCCACTAAATCATGAAAGCGAGTAAGATCCAAACCATTCAAATGCCACATCACCATAGAAGCTTCTCCTTCTAGAAGATTCACGAAAACGCTCATTTTTCCCATGTGCTGGAATTCTCGCACCCTGGCTATAGTGCAACCTGCGAGAATGGGTCATTCTCGCACCCTGGCTATAGTGCAACCTACGAGAATGGGTCATTCTCGCACCCTAGCTATAGAGAAACCTACGAACACCTCACACCCTGGCTATAGTGAAACCTGTGAGAATGGGTCATTCTCGCACCCTGCCTATATAGCAACCTGCGAACTTCCCTTTTTATAAGGTTTTTACATAGGAAAAAGCAATTTCTTTTCTTAGGAAAAGTTCTTCTCCCTTCTCTCTTTAGGAGCTCATTCCACTGACCCCTCTAAAGGCAAAAGATAGGTTTACATCATTAACGATCATAGGGATGATGAAAATAATGTGTAACAGAGAGCCCCCCAAAGTATGAAGTTAGAACAAAGTGATAGCTGAAATACTTTATCGAGTGTGTGTAGGGAACAAGGAACAGTCGGTCGGAAACCTGCCA
>JZKD02S0244705.1:134209-144670 GCA_000966675.3 Picea glauca
TAAAGCAAGAAATTAAATCTTTTTGTTTCAAAATTTTCACTAAAAGAAATAATGAACTTTCTTAAAACAAAGAAACCCAAACTAAAAGTTTTCTTTTAAAGAAAACTATTCAGAAGAAATCTGATCTTTCCCTAAACAATTCTAAAGAAAACACATGCTTTGTAACTAAAAGACACTCAAAGCAAAAGTCGCTAAAAGCAACTCAAAGGATGTCAAGCAGACTGTAAGCAGATCAATATAGGCTCTAAAAGTTCAATATAGTTGTTCAAAGAAAAATTGGGCAGCAAAATATAGGATATCCTAATTCCAAACACAAATTTCAAATGGGTTCGCAGCCTAGCTATAGGGTGCAGTGCGAACATTAGTGAAGTTCGCAGGCTAGACACAGGTAGGGTGCGAAGACCTCGCACTGGATTACACAGTAGGGTGCGAACTCAGATGATTCTCACAGGCCACTAAAGGGTACAGTGCGAGAATGTCTGTAAACACAAAATTTGGAAAAAAGGACAAAAATTTTGAGTGAACTTTCAAAACCAGAGATTCTTATGGATCTCCCACAGACTCAGAGACCAGAAAACAAGCAATCAAAGCAAGGGAAACTAGACTAACTAGGAAACAATCCGTTCCCCAGCAGAGTCGCCGATTTTGTTATTGGATAAATCCGTAAGTGCGGACACAAACCGATCTCCCTAGATCCACCTGGATCTAGAACAAAACAGGACAGAATAATACACTTTCCCTAGATCTAGACTATTGAATGGACTAAGAGGCTAGGATAATGAACATACCTTATGAACGCTTTCCTTGGGTCTCTGTTGTTCCAAGCTTCGCTGCAACGCTCTTGTGTCATTAAGATCAAACAGTACAAACCAATCGAAGTGAAGGAAAATCAATATATTCAATAGCTAATCTATACATATGATCAAGGAGTTATGTAATAAAGTGACATTAGCTTTATGGGAAAGAGACATATTACTGTATTAAATTAAATATGAAAGAGAGATTACAGCCTCAGCCTTGATGTCGTAAGGTCCCTTCGAACTGTCCTTCGTTCCCCACACACTTCTTGGTCCAAGGATTCTGAAACCATAGATCTGATAGCTACTCACAATCTATCTTGACAAAGCAAATCTCAAAGGCACTCCAACAAAGCTAATAATTCCAAGCCAACCAAAAGCTCACAAAAGCTCATCCAATCTCACTTTTTCCGTGAGAATTCCTCTCCTTTTATAAGTTGTAGAAGATAAGGTGAGGAGGTTAGGATGATCCCACTAAATCATGAAAGCGCGTAAGATCCAAACCATTTGGATGCCACCTCACCATAGAAGCTTCTCCTTCTAAAAGATTCGCGAAAACACTCATTTTCCCCACGTGTTAGAATTCTCGCACCCTGGCTATAGTGCAACCTGCGAGAATTTGTCATTCTCACACCCTGGCTATAGAGCAACGTGCGAACACCTCGCACCCTAGCTATAGTGCAACCTGCGAGAATGGGTCATTCTCGCACCCTGCCTATATAACAACCTGGGAACTTCCCTTTTTATAAGGTTTTTACATAGGAAAAAGCAATTTCTTTTCTCAGGAAAAGTTCTTCTCCCTTCTCTCTTTAGGAGCTCAGTCCACTGACCCCTCTGAAGGCAACATATAGGTTTACATCATTAACGATCATAGGGATGATGAAAATAATGTGTAACAAGGCTGGAGAGCAACACGATACTCACAGCGCAGAGCTTACACGGATCACGAGAGCACACGCCACAGACTTTTCACAAGTCTTGGAGAGTTGTCCATAATACTCTCAAAATATCCTCGTAGGAAGATCACGTGAGGAATTAGAGTGCTATACGCTCAATAGATCGAGAAAGCAGAGACTACAGAAGGAGAAACTCTAAAGAATCATGAACAATTTCATATTTGTCAAAGATTCACGAAGAAGAGCTGTAGGAGGCAGGAACATTTCAAGAATTCAAAGAAATTCATTCAAATTTGTGAACGATTGTTGCAGGAGGCAGAATCGTTTAAAGAATTTCAGGAAATATCTCTCCTCCATCATAGATTGCAGCAGAGAACAAAATGCTTCAAAGAATTCGTGTAATTCTTTCAAATCTGTGAAAGATTCATGAATTTTCTTCCGCAGGAGAGAATCTTTGCAAGAATAGCAAAGAACTCACGAAAGCAGCCAATAACGAGCAATCGCAGTCATAAGATCCATCCTGCGATCATATTTGAGGAGAAAATTCAGTTTAGAAGGGACGAGGAGAGCGCAAAAAAGGCGAAAGAATTTCATCCGTTATATTTTGTGTAGAGGACCGACAACCGTTGGATCCATAAGAAAGTGCACGAGGCTTAGTCCTGTTGAGCGCATGGGAGAAATTTTGACTTGCAAATTCACGAAATCATTAGGACCATCTATCAAGGGACACGCGGCGAGATCTCGGTATTTCGCTGACTCACAGGGAGTAAAGGTCAAAAGATTGCCGTGAGAATTCGTGAATCACAAAATCTCGATTCATTCTAGACCGTTGGATCGAGAAAGATGCTGAGTTGTCGATCTGAGTCTATCAAAAAATCGAGAATCAGGAGTTGGACAAGCAAAGGAGACTGCACTCCAAACCTCGATACGCGAAATTGTGAAATCCCGAAAGGATTGTGAGCCGTCCATCTCAAAGGACAGGTGGCAGCAGATCCAAGATCCATCAAAATTTTGACATTTCGGAGTTAGGGATATCGAAGGTCTTGTTGATGAAGGTTGGGACACTCCATGGTTAAATTCCCGAAATCCCGTAAATATCACAACCTTCCATTCGTTGGGACACGTGGTGAAGATCAAGGAAACCGTTAGTATTTTGGCTATTAGGGTTTCAATTTGACAAAGGATTTGTGTCACCAGGGGTCGCAAGTCGTGAAATCGTGAAATGAAGGAGGAACGTCCATCTTGAGGAGACGCGTGGCAGCAATCCAAGATTTTGGGAGATATTCCAAAATGAGAAGGAAACTTTTCCATTTCGGCATTCCTCGTATCAGTATTTCGAGAGTCTAGAGGACAGGAGGTCGGGCTCTTTGTTTCATAAAAACCTGAAATAGGACTACGGTCATATGGGAATTGGTCACATGGACCAGAGGTATAGCCTTGGGGCTAATTGTTGTTAAAGCCATTTCGACAAATCGACATTTCGGAGATCGGAAGGACGAAGGGTCAAGGACTCTTGACATTGGGAAACAAGAAGTTTTGAATCACGAAAAGATGGTAGCACTTTAAAACTTAGGTGCATGGTCACATTGAATGGATACTAAGGGCCAATCCAAGGTCATTAAACTCTCTTCGGTGTTTTGACGATCGGAAGTTGGAGAGACAAGAGTTCGGAGGACTCGTATAACAAAGTCCGGAAGTTAGAATCGCGAAGCCAAAACTCTCGAAGTCGAAACTTGCGAAAACTTGAATCATAGAGTTCTGAAGTCACTGCAAGAAATTAGTAGACCTGGTTTAGGTGCAAGAAACAAGTAAACACAAAATTTTTCCATTTTTTTTTTTCTGTTTTGTCAAATTCTTTAAATATGGTGACGTCTAGCAATTTAGGACCAACTCAAGGTCTGATTCTTCTTGGAAAGAACTATGAGTTTTGGTCTCTTTGAATGAGATCATTCTTGCAAGCACAAGAGTGTTGGGATTCGATGGATCTTGGATATGTGGAACTATATCCAGTAGACCTTTCTGCCATGACAAACTAGCAGAGAATTTCTCACGCAACTCAGAGGAACAAAGAAAATAAAGCTAAATTCTAGATTCAAAATTCTATGGATGACTCGATTTTCTCAAAAATCACAGGAGATGGTACATCAAAACAGGCCTGGGACATCCTTAAATCATCCTACCAAGGAAATGATAGGGTCAAAACAGTTAAACTACAGACCTTGAGGACACAATTCGAGACTCTAAGAATGACAAAATCCGAAAATGTGGATCAGTTTATGACGAGAGTCATGGGCAACGTGAACCAAATCTGATTGACTGGTGAAGCCATCCCTGATCAATGCATTGTTGAAAAAGTCCTCAAAAGTTTACCAAAGAAATTTGAAATGGTTTTTAGAGCAATCCTTGAATCCAAGGATCAGTCACGTTTTTCAACAGATGAACTAATTGGTTCTCTAGTGACACATGAGACCAAACTGCATCTCACACATGAGTCAATCACCAATGCCTTCAAAATTCAATTCTCCTTCAGTAGAGGGAGAGGTAGAGGATGAGGCAAAGGTCACCAAGGATGAGGGAGTACTACAAGTGACCAACACTTGAATGGAGGTAACAAATAACAGAGCCAACATCAAAATTTCCAAGGTCACAGACAATAACACCAGAATCAGAATTTTCAGCCTCAAAGAGGCAGAGGGAGAAGATCAAATGACAAAACAAGCATACAATGCTATTACTGCAAAAACTATGGGCACTATGAATTTGAATGCTGGAAGAAGCAAGCAGATTAGCTCTCAGGCAGAGAACTTGTGTCAAATCGTACAGAAGAAACCTCAAAAGGTATGTTTCTCTCGTGCCAAGAGACTAAAGAACAACCTAAAGATCTCTGATTGTTGGACAGTGGATGCAGCAATCACATGACAGGTAACAAATATTTACTTTCATGCATTGATTCTTCAATCTCATCTGATATTACACTTGGAAATGATTCCTTAGTCAAAGTTCAAGGCAAAGGAACTACATCTATTCTTACTAAACAAAATGAAAAGAAAGACATAAACAATGTCTATCATGTTCCACATCTGAAACATAATCTGCTAAGTGTAGGAAAACTCATTGAGCATGGCTATAAGGTACTCTTTAAGGGAGCATCTTGCAAGATATATGACAAAATCCCAAGCAGAAAATTGATTTCTGAAATCAACATGACTTAGAATAGGATGTTTCCCCTTACACTCAGAACTGCAAATCTGATTCAACCATATGCACAAAGTGCATCCACCCTGAATGAAACAATGGTTTGGCATACAAGATTTGGACATCTACCCTTTAAGAGTATAAGTCTTCTTCAGAAGCACTCCATGGTCACAGGTCTTCCCATCTTCAAAGAACAAAATTCCCCATGTGAGTCTTGCATACTTGGAAAACATAAGAGAACTAGTTTTCCACAGTCATCCAATCAAGCCAAACAACATCTCGAACTAGTTCACACTGACCTATGTGGACCAATTCAAACATAGTCAATAGGTGGTAGCTTTTACTTTCTAAGGTTTATTGATGATTTTAGCAGGAAAATCTAGATCTATTTTCTTAGACACAAGTCTGAAAATTTTGCAAAATTCAAAGAATTCAAGGCAGAAGCTGAAAAGCATAGTGACAAATATATAAAAGCACTTAGGTCCAATGGAGGAGGAGAATACAACTCCAATGAATTTTCAAATTTCTGCAAATCACAAGGCATTATCATGCAAACAACAACCAAGTATACTCCACAAAAGAATGGAGTGGCTGAAAGGAAAAATCAGACAATAATGAATATAGCAAGAACACTTCTCAAAGAGAAAAGTTTGTCAAGTATTTTTTGGGTTGAAGCAGTAGCATGCTCAGTTTATCTCTTGAATAGATCTCCAACCACAAGTCTAAAGATGAAAATCCCTCAAGAATCATGGAGTGGGACAAAGCTAAATGTTGCACATCTAAGGACATTCATATGCATATCATATGCTCACATACCTTCTGAATTAAGGAAGAAACTGGATGACAGAAGTGAGAAATGTATCTTTATAGGATATAGTGAAACATCTAAACCCTACAGGTTTTACAATCCAATCTCCAAGAAACTAATTCTCAGCAGAGATGTAAAATTTCTAGAAAATCAATTCTGGAATGAATCAGAAAATCAACAACTAGACAGTCAAAATCCATTGTTGCCAAGTTTTGAAAATGCAGAAAATTCAGAACAATCAATACCTCAACCTGCTCGACCAAGATTGCAGGTACAAAGACAACCTTAAAACTCTCACGATAACTCAACTTCCAGCAGAGACTCATCCTCTGAAATTCAAAATCATAGAACTCGAAGTTTGAGAGATATCCATCAGCAGTTGGATGATTTTGAATCGCACAATCTTTTTGCTTCAATGTCATGTCAACCTACATCTTTTAAGGAATCCGCTAAGGAGCCACATTGGGTTCAAGCCATGAACCAAGAAATTGACTCCATTGAGAAGAACAATACATGGGATCTTGTTGAATTGCCAAGTCACAAGAAAAGTATTGGTGTCAAGTGGGTTTACAAAACTAAACTCAATGAAAAAGGGCAGATCGAAAAACACAAGGCAAGACTTGTTGCCAGAGGATTCTCACAACAACCTGGTATTGATTATGGTGAAACTTTTGCTCCAGTAGCAAGATTAGACACTGTAAGAACTCTATTAGCCATAGCAACCCAACATAAATGGCAAGTATACCAGACGGATGTCAACTCAGCTTTCCTGAATGGTTTATTAAATGAAGAAGTTTATGTCAATCAACCACCTGGATTTGAAGTCCAAGAGAAGCCAGCCAAAGTATATCGGTTGAATAATGCCTTGTATGGATTAAAGTAAGCTCCAAGAGCTTGGTACAGTAGAATTGATACTTATCTGATCAAAAGTGGTTTCAGCAGAAGTCAAAATGAGCCAACTCTTTACACCAAAACTGATCAGCATGGTAAAATTTTGATTGTATGTTTATATGTTGATGACATGATATATACTGGAAATCTTGAATTAACCAATTTTAAACATGCCATGCAATCTGAGTTTGAGATGGAAGATCTTGGCATAATGAAATATTTTTGGGGGATTGAGGTTGATCAATCAACCAAAGGCATTTTTTTCTGTCAGAAAAAGTATGGAGCAGACATCATCAAAAGATTTTACATGGAAATGTGCAATCCAACAGAAACCCCTATACCTCTAGGCACAAAATTGAGAAAGAAAGATGAAGGCCCTACAGTGGACCCTACCCTGTACAAAAGTTTAGTAGGTAGTTTGTTGTATCTTACAACAACTAGGCTTGATATTATGTATGCAGCTCGCCTTGTTTCCAGATTCATGCAATCTCCCAAAGCTTCTCACTGGAAAATGGCAAAACAAATTCTGAGATATATTGTAGGAACTCTCAATCTTGGCTTATGGTACACAAAATCTGATAGTAATCAACTATCTGGTTACATTGACATGGCATTCGGCATTACCAAAGCTCGCCAGCCAAAAACTGAAATGCACATGGCATTCAACATTACCACAGCTCGCGTTATGAAATTAAATCCTATAAATTAAACCACACACGTTCAAATTAATGAAACGTGTAAATTAAACGATTTGGCTCCACTTTTATCTTACCACTCTATGCAAATACCTTAATTTTTTCTAATCATGTAGATGTGGCAATAAATTGGTGGACATAGTAATTTTTAAATAGGATTATGTAAATGTAAAAAAGTAAACATATAAATGGATGTCTTTATAATAGCTTAGAAGTTAATTGTTGAAATCAGAGCCATTCATTTATTGTGACAACTAAGAATAATCTAGGCATATTTAATCTTGTCCATAGAAAACCTATTAAAAACTAAAAACCTATTAAATGTGCCCATGATCAATATATTAAACATAGTGTAACCTCAACAGTCTGATTGTACACTACTAGTTGTACTGGACAGTTGTACTTTCTATTTTTGTCTTGCTTGAGCCTATTTAGCTCAGTTATTTCCCTTTACATTGTATCTTCTTAGAACTTCTTCAGAACTTCATTTTTGTACTCTTCTTCATACATTTCAATATATTGTTCTATTCTTTTCTCTCTACATTTCTCTTTGATTCACAATTTATCATGGTATCAGAGCTTCAGCAATAAGCCTCTTCACACAGTCCGGAGAGCCACACGATCCTCACAGTGCAGAGCTTCACAGATCTTGAGAGCACGCAACATAGTCTCTTTCACAAGGTTTGGAGAGTTGTTTGTCATACTCTCGAAATATCCTCACAGGGAACTTCCATGAGGAAGCAGTCCATCTTACATTCAAAAGATCAACATAGGAAGCTTGCAGAGGTTGTAGAGCGTACTACGCTCGAAATAACGAGGAAGCAGAGATCGAGAAAGAAGAAACAATAAAGATTATTGTATTTTTTTTTCAAGAATCATCAAAGATTGACGAAGAAGAGTTGTAGGACGGAAGCACATTTAAAGAACTCAAAGAATTTGTTCAAATTCGTTAAAAGATTGTTGCAGAAGCCAACATCGTTTAAAGTTTTCTAAAATTCGCTCAAATCTATTAAAGATTGAAGCAGAGAACGAAAAATTCGTGAAATTCTTTCAAATCTTTGAAAGATTCACAAATTTTTCTTCCACATGAGAAAATTCCATCAAATTCAGCAAAGATCGCGTCTAATGTGCAAAGAAAAGCCATTAAGGCCGTAAGATTCATCTTGCGAATGGATCTGAAGCGGGAAACCAGTTCAGAAGGGAAGAAGAAAGCACGGAAAAGGCGAAAGAGTTTTAGCCGTCAGATCTTGCGCAAAGGACCAACAACCGTTGGATCAACGAGAAAGTGCACGAGGTTTAGTCCTCTGCAGCGCCAAGGAGAAATTTTTGACTTATGAAGTCGTGAAATCCCGACATCATCTGGACCGTTGGATCAAGAAATATTGTGAGCTGTCGATCTTATCACATCGCAAAATCGGTAATCGGGAGTTGGATGAGAAAAATATTGCACTCCAAAACTCCGATACGCGATATCGTGAAATCGTGAGAAGACTTGTGAGCTGTCCATATCATAGGATAGGTGGCAGCAGATCCAAGCGTCGTTAAATCATCATTTTGGAGTTCGTGGTTTTGAAAGACTGTTGCAACAGGACTTCGAAACTCGTGAAATTGCGATACGCGAAATAGCGATAAAGTCTCAACCGTCCATTTGACCGGACACGTGGCGGACATTGAGGAAACCGTCAGCGTTTGGGCATTCAGGGTTTCAAGTTGACAGAGAAATTGTGTCAACGGAGCATCGCAAGTCGCGATATCCCGAGGTTGAATCAGGACCATCCATCTTGAGGGGACGCGTGGAGTAAATCCGAGGACTCGGGAAAAGTCCCAAAAAGGAAAGGGCCATCGACATATCGGGATTCGAAAAATCGCGTATTCTGAGGACAAGAGATCAGGTTTGTTTGTAGTGAAAACCCCGTAAACGATCGGAGCTGTCCATCTTGACAAGACACGTGGATGAGATTGGGAGAGTCAATCGGTGGATCGACGTTTGGTGTTTCATGGATCCTGGAGACGAGACGTCTGAGACATATCCAATCATGAAATCATGAGGAGAGATCACGACCGTCCATCTGTTGGGATGCGTGGCAGAGATCAAAGCAATTGGGAAAGTCCTGAAAGGAACGCGCCATCGGTAAATCGAAGATCAGGGAATCGAGGAGTCAAAAGAGATCGTCATCAGAAATCAAAAAATAGCGATTCGTGATATCTCGATAAGATCTGGACCGTCAGATCACACAAGATCTGGACCATCAGATCACACAAGATCTGGACCGTTGAATTGTCGAAAGGCAATTTTTCGCATTTCGGCAATTTGAAAGACAAAGAGTCAGAAAATCTGGTAGTGCTTTAACAGTAAGGCGTGTAGTCACATTTCAAGGAGACTAAGGGCCAATTCAAGACCGATAAGCTCCCTTCGGCCATTGGCAAATTGGCAAATCGGCGATCGAAGGTAAATTCGAAATTTCCCTCTACTTTTTCTGCAATTTTTTTTTATGGCGTCGTTTAGCAATTTAGGACCAACTCACGGTCCGATTCTTCTGGGAAAGAATTATGAGTTTTGGTCTCTACGAATGAGGTCGTTATTGCAAGCACAAGAGTGTTGGGAACCAGTGGATCTTGGATATGTGGAACCAGATCCAGCAGCCCTGTCTGCCATGAATAATCCACAGCGAATTCCTTAGGCAACACTGAGGACCAAAGAAAATAAAGAGAAATTCTGGATTCAGAATTCTATGGATGACTCAATTTTCTCAAAAATCACAAGTGTTGGTACTTCCAAACATGCCTGGGATATTCTTAAATCTTCCTACCGAGGAAATGACAGGGTCAAAACAGTGAAACTGCAGACCTTGAGGACACAATTCGATACTTTAAGGATGACAGAGTCTGAAAATGTGGATCAGTTCATGACCAGAGTCATGTGAATCGTGAACCAGATCAGATTGACTGGCGAAGCCATCACTGATCAACGCATTGTTGAGAAAGTTCTCAGAAGTTTACCCAAGAAATTTGAAATGGTTGTAACAACAATCCTTGAATCCAAGGATTTGTCAAGATTTTCAATAGATGAACTAATTGGTTCTCTGGTGACACATGAGACCAGACTGCATCTCACAGATGAGTCAATCTCCAATGCCTTCAAAACTCAATTCTCCTTCAGCAAAGGGAGAGGCAGAGGA
>JZKD02S0244705.1:144720-156768 GCA_000966675.3 Picea glauca
ATTTCCAAGGTCAAAGACAACAACAACAAAATCAACATCAGAATTTCCAGCCTCAAAGAGGCAGAGGGAGAAGATCAAATGAGAAATCAAGCATACAATGCTATTACTACAAAAATTATGGGCACTATGAATCTGAATGCAGGAAGAAGCAAGAAGATGATCTCTCAGGCAGAGCACATGTGTCAAATCATACGGGAGACACCTCAAGAGGTATGTTTCTCTCATGCCACAAGACTGAAGAACAACCTAAAGATCTCTGGTTGCTGGAGAGTGGATGAAACTATCACATGACAGGTAACAAAGAATTACTTTCATGCATTGATTCTTTAATCTCGTCTGATATTACACTAGGAAATGATTACTTAGTCAGAGTTCAAGGAAAAGGAACTGTTCCTATTCTTACTAAACAAAATGTAAAGAAATGCATAAACAATGTCTATCATGTACCAGATCTGAAACATAACTTTCTAAGTGTAGGAAAGCTCATTGAACATGGCTATAAGGTACTTTTTGAGGGAGCATCTTGTAAAATATATGACAAATACCCCAACAAAAAATTGATTTCTGAAATCCATATGAATCCAAATAGGATGTTTCCCCTTACCCTCATAACTACAAATCTGAGTCAACCATATGCACAGAGTGCATCAACCCTGAATGAAACAATGGTTTCGCATACAAGATTTGGACATCTACCATTTCAGAGTCTAAGTCTTCTTCAGAAGAAATCCATGGTCAAAGGTCTACCTATCTTTAAAGAGAAAATTCCCCCATGTGAGTCTTGCATACTTGGAAAACATAAGAGAACTAGTTTTCCACAGTCATCAAATCAAGCCAAACAACATATTGAACTTGTTCACACTGACCTATGTAGACCAATGCAAACAGAGTCAATAGGTGGTAGTTTTTACTTTCTAACGTTTATTGATGATTTCAACAGAAAAATATGGATCTATTTTCTCAGACACAAGTCTGAAACATTTACAAAATTCAAAGAATTCAAGGCAGAAGCTAAAAAACAGAGTGGAAAATATATCAAAGCACTCAGGTCATATGGAGGAGGTGAATACAACTCCGGATAATTTGCAAATTTTTGCAAATCACAAGGCATTATCATGCAAACAACAACCATATATACTCCACAACAAAATGGAGTGGCTGAAAGGAAAAATCAGACAATAATGAATATGGCAAGAACACTTCTCAAAGAGAAACGTTTGTCAAATACTTTTTGGACTGAAGCAGTAGCATGCTCAGTTTATCTGTTGAATAGATCACCAACCACAAGTCTAAAGATGAAAGTTCCCCAAGAAGCATGGAGTGGAACAAATATCAATGTAGCGCATCTAAGGACATTCTGATGCATATCATACGCTCACATACCATCATAATTAAGGAAGAAACTTGATGATAAATGTGAGAAATGTATTTTCACTAGATATAGTGAAACATCTAAAGCTTACAGGCTTTACAATCCAATCACCAAGAAATTAATTCTCAGCAGAGATGTAAAATTTATGGAAAATCAATTCTGGAATGATTCAGAAAATCAACAAATAGACAGTCAAAATCCATTGCTACCAAGTTCTGAAAATGAAGAAAATTCAGAAAAACAAGAACCTCAAACTATTCTTCCAAGATTGTAGGTACAAAGACAACCTGAAAAATCTCAGGATAACTCAACTTCCAGCAAAGAATCATTCTCTAAACCACAGAATCAGAGAACTCGAAGTTTGAGAGAAATCCATCAGCAGTTGGATGACTTTCAATATCACAGTCGTTTTTCTTTAATGTCATGTCAACCTACATCCTTTAAGAAAGCAGCTAAGGAGCCACATTGGGTTCAAGCCATGAACCAAGAAATTGAATCCATTGAGAAGAACAAGACATGGGAGCTTGTTGATTTGCTAACTCACAAGAAAAGTGTTGGTGTCAAGTGGGTTTACAAAACTAAACTCAATGAAAAAGGGCAGATTGAAAAACACAAGGCAAGACTTGTTGCCAAAGGCTTCTCACAACAACCAGGTACTGATTATGGTGAAACTTTTTCTCCGGTAGCAAGATTAGACATTGTAAGGACTCTATTGGCCATAGAATCACAACACAAATGGGAAGTATACCAGATGGATGTCAAGTCAACATTCTTGAATGGTTTCTTAGAAGAAGAAGTTTATGTCGATCAGCCACCTAGATTTGAAGTCAAAGAGCACCCAGCCAAAGTATATCGGTTGAAGAAATCCTTGTATGGCTTAAAGCAAGCTCCAAGAGCTTGGTACAACAGAATTGACACTTATCTGATCAAAAGTGGTTTCAGTAGAAGCCAAAATGAGCCAACTCTTTACACCAAAATAGATGAGCACAGTAAAATTTTGATTGTATGCTTATATGTTGATGACATGATCTATACAGGAAATCTTGAGTTAACAGATTTTAAACATGCCATGCAATCTGAGTTTGATATGACAGATCTTGGCATAATGAAATATTTTTTAGGAATTGAGGTTGATCAATCAACCAAAGGCATTTTTGTCTGTCAACAAACGTATGCAGTAGACATCATTAAAAGATTTCGCATGGAAGGATGAAATCCAACAGAAACCCCTATACCACTAGGCACAAAATTGAGCAAAAATGATGAAGGACCTACAGTGGATTCTAGATTGTACAAAAGTTTAGTAGGCAGCTTGTTGTATCTTACAGCAACTCGGCTTGACATTATGTATGCAACCAACCTTGTTTCCATATTCATGGAATCACCCAAAGATTCTCATTGGAAAATGGCAAAATGAATTTTGAGATATGTAGTAGGAACACTTAATTTCATCTTATGGTACACTCAATCTGATAGTAATCAACTTTCTGGTTACACAGACAGTGATTTTGCAGGCAACCTAGATGATAGGAAAGGCACATCTGGATATGTTTTTCAACTGAGCACGAACCTGATTTCATGGGCATCAAAGAAGTAGCCAATTGTATCAATATCTTCTGCAGAGGCAGAGTATGTAGCTGCTACCTCAACATCTTGTCAAGATGTGTGGCTGAGAAGATTATTGAAAGATATGTCACATATAGAAAAGGATCCAACTCCTATTTTCTGTGACAATACTTTAGCAATTGTTTTATCTAAGAATCATGTGTTTCACAAGAAGAGCAAACACATTGACACTCATTTTCATTTCATATCCGAGCTAGTCAGTAATGGTGACATTGCACTACAATTCTGTGGTACACGAGATCAACTTGCTGATATCTTTACAAAGCCACTAGGAAAGTCAGTTTTTGATTTTCAGAGACAACACTTAGGCATAGTCAGTGCTGATGATTGTAACTGTTGAGTTTAAGAGGGAGTATTAAACATAGTGTAACTTCAACAGTCTGACTGTGACTGTACACTGCCAACTGTACTGGACAATTGTACTTTCTATTTTTGTCTTGCTTGAGCCTATTTAGCTCAACTATTTCCCTTTACATTGTATATTTTCAGAACTTCTTCAGAACTTCATTTTTGTACTCTTCTTCATACATTTCAATATATTGTTCTATTCTTTTCTCTCTGCATTTCTCTTTGCTTCACAATTTATCACAATAGGTGTACGCCTTTTGGCTTAATTAGTTCCATAATCAGCCATGAAACATAAGGAAACTAAAATAAGACATTAAAAGGATTATTTTTCTAAGTGTTTAGAGAAACGTTTGGTTAAAATATGCAATGTATAATATGTGCCAGATTCAAGACAGAATAACGCACCAGGTCGCTCGACCGTTTTTAAGAACCTGATGATTTGTATTTGGGAAAAGGCACCTTGCCTTCTTCAATGGAATTCAAGTCTTCTAAGAGAATCTCATAATGCCTTTTGACTTCCTCCGGGGATTTCCCAGTAACCATAGAAGCCACATTATGCCAACGGTCAGGCATGTCTTTGTCATAGATAACTAAAGCCTTCTCGAACTGCTTGTTTTGTTGGGAAGTCCAGTTTGTTCCAGTATTACTGGAAGAAGGCCTTCCAGATGAAGAAGATGGTTGACCATCCATATTACTCTTAGGTTTAGTACTAAAACCTTCAAACATAAGAAGTTCAAAGAAAACGATTACAAAGGGACCAGAATGCTGCACTTGGTATCAAAAACAGTAACTTGTCACAAACAAAATGGCCAACACACAACTTAGATTCTATGTGAAAACACACAACTTAGAATGGCCAATATGTGAAATTTGTAATAAAAGCAAAGTAAAGACCTAAAATTGAGAAACGGGGACTAAACGTAGTACCCACTTCCTCCAAATGCTGAGGCGGGCAATAAAATCAGTGGAATTTAAGAAAAAGAAGAGAGAGAATTGGACATAAGAGGAGCTCTGAAAGGCATTACAATTGACGTTCCAAGCAAGATCTTCTGGAAGAAGTTTGCGTTGGACGCCATGACGTGGTGTGTCCTTAAATATAGAAGGAGCACGGGTTCTATAATATTTAGCCAGTTGTCGAATATCTGATAGAGTACTCTAAAGGTATACAAACCACATGGTGGATTCTGAATCCAGAGAATAGGATCCCGCTTTCTACTGGACAGTATACACCAACAGGATTCATGTTCAGCTGCACAAATTAACAACACTTAAATATACACATATAGAGAAGCTAATAAAACAAGGTTACAATATCGTTCATGTCAAAGTTAAAGAATATTGGTTTGTTTCTAATAAAAGTTGATAATCATTGGGACTAATATTCCATGGGCCACAAGGTATCATGAAAATTCAATTTCTTAAAGTGCAAGTATGGAATCTAAAAGTAGACATAGACGTGCTAGTTTGTAGAGAATTCTCTTATATAAAGATAGCTTATGTGAATCTCGTGGGACATAATTCTCTCCTATAATATCAAGATAATTTGTGTGAATCTCATTGTCATAGGTTTGTTAAGAGTAGCTTTCCTAATATTCCAAGTCTTTTTATGCTTTCCTCAATTATTTCTTAGTAAACATTGTATTTGGTAATAGGAATCTGTGTGTATGGGTTTATTTGCGAAAAGTGTAGCTATGCAAACTAATATCGAAACCATCATTATCATTTTAGATTTTATTCTATTCAATCGAACATCTTCTAATCAAACAAAACATTGCATGCTTGGTAGGATTATTTCGTGAAGTTCAAAAGGGTTAGATCCAATTGTATAAAGCCAAAAGATTTTCATGGTATTAAATGGTATCTTGATCAATACACTTCCATGTCTTTCAACTTTATAAGCCTAAACGGGTTGGATCCAATGGTGGAAAGTGTGGAATTTTTCACCCTTGGTAAAGATTCAATTCAAGTGAGGTAAAATGTTATGGTAATCATGTGACCCATGCACACATAAGTGGATCAAAGTTAGCCCCCATGTCCTTCCACTTTTTATCCCAAATGGGTTAGATCCAATAGTGGAAAGTGAGGCATTTTTCACCCTTGAGAAAGGTTAAATGGTATGGTGACTGTGCGATCCATGCACATATACGTGGATCAAATCCCATCCCCATGTAGTCCCCTAGGTGTAGGACAATGGACAATCGGTGATGAAGACCAATTTAAGTAACATCTAACCATCTCCTTATAAATAAAACCAAAAAATATTGAAATTCAATTTAAACTCTTACCTAAAGCCAAGTAATAAATAAAGTTTTACCGTATTTGAGACAATATATTTGTATTTAAAGACTTACCAAAAGCTAAATAAATTCCTTAATATCTGTAAAAGACCTATTATATTCATTAATATAAGTTATTTTTTTTATTGAAAAAATTCAATTTAAACTCTTACTACTCTTATCAAAATCCAAGTAATATATCTAAACAAATGATAAAGTTTTACAATATTTGGACAATATATCTGTATTTAAACACTTACCAAAATCCAAGTAACATGGTAAAGTTTTAGAATATTTATATTTATATTTAAACACTTACCAAAATATATTTGTATTTAAACACTTATCAAAAGCCAAATAACATGGTAAAGTTTTAGAATATTTGTATATGTATTTAAACACTTAAATACAAAAGCCAAGTAACATGATAAAGTTCTAGAATATTTTGACAAATAAGTAGAAACAAGCGTAGCTATATTCATAATCTATTTTCTGACATAGCTTATAAGTGGTACAATAAATGAATGGGAAAAACGTGTACATTGAGAAGATTAAAAGGCTTTTCATTTAATGATTATAACTATATAATTTGGTTGGTACTTACTTCTAGAATAGTTTATAGGCGGTACAATCCATGAAAATTAAAAGGCCTTTTATTTTATTCAATAGAATTTTGTATTCATTTTGGGGAAACATATTACCCCGAAAAAAATTAAAAAACATTTATCTTTTTTTAAGAATTATATATTCTGGCCACTTAGCTCTATAAAACTAAAAGAATTTCATTTTTGTGAGAATTTTATATTTTGATACTAAGCATATAGAATTTTATATTTTGGGGCTATGTAAAGGGTATTGTCATTTTTGATAAGGTGTTTTAGAATTTGTTAGATTGAAAATTGTTGAAATTGATTAATTTTTTTTTGAAATGGTGTTTTAGTATATTTACGCCGATAGGCATCCCCCCTATTGGAATCGATAGTTTAATGAGTCTTTTAATCAGAAATTTCAATCTTATGGTCTACAATGAAAGATGTTGGCATATTCTTCGTCATTCACTCAAACAAATGCATAGGATTTAATGTTCTTAACTTCCTTGCATTTATAAATGCGTCAATTTCCTTGTTTACTTTTTCACATTTACTTAATGTGATTAAAAAATTACTGCTCTACCCATTGATTGCCACTTTTAATAATTAATTTGTATAATCAACCTCATTGCCACGTTCGAGTAATTCAGTCTTTTATTTGTGTGTATGTTATTTGTGTATATGTAATGTAATTGTTTTATCCATGATATATGATAGAAATTAGCGTGCTTGTAAAGCCATGGTTTTTTAAGTAAATTCAGTTTAGTTTTTGTTTTCTTGTAATGCCACAATTTTATCAATTATCAATGATATATGGTAAAAATTTGCATGCATGTGACGCGGTAGTCTTATAAATGATATATGGTTGAAATGAGCAGTTTTATAAACGAATTAGGGACTTTTTTCTTTGCAATTGAAACTCTTATGCATGTGATTCCAAAATCGTTTCTTTATGCATGTCACTAGAAAATTGTATAAATGACATATGCTTAAAATAAGCAATGTTATAAAATTAATTATTTTTTTGCAACTTGAATATTTTCTTTGCACTACTACTGACCTGGGGATGCTAATAAATGTACTAAAATTGCATCAAAAGCTCGTAAATGATAAATAAATGCACTAGACCTTGTATCTTGCCAGCCCGTAAAGAATTAAGAGATGTGAACAATTGATTACTTAAACAAAGAGATGTGAACAATTGATTATTTAAACAAGTAATTAAAATGCAATGCAACACATGCATCAAACAACATTTATAAATTTAGTCACAAAATTAGACTTGTATCTTGCCAGTGTGTAAATTGACAGTGTGTAAAGAATTAATCTTAAAATTAAAATTAATATATAAATATTTGTAATAATAGTGTTTGTAAAATAAAATATATAAATAATATTTTTCACACTATTATAAATATAAATACAAATATACAAACTCATGATTCCATTAAAAATTAATTTAAATATAAATACATTAAAATTTAGAGAAAAGTTATCCTGAAGCAACCGGGATTCTTCATAATCAACTACGAACAACCTAAATATATTCCAACAACAACTAAAGTACATTATATGATTAAAGTCAAACTAAAGCAACAACCACCTATTCTCAGTGTTCATCAGCGTACCTATATTTACACTAATTCATAAATTACTTGTATAGTCACATCGATTTTAGGTCCCTGTTTCTCTCGATGAGATCGTTAGAATTGACACGAAGCTATTGTTTTAACTGATCACAGGGTTCATTAATCTTATTATGGACACGACGCCAACTTCCCCAAAATTAGTGTCGAACACTTGACTGTCTGTACCAGGCCACTTACCCCTTCACTAATTAAGTTTTTCCTCTCACATTTGATGGTATCCGGTATCAATAATATTTATTATTGTTAATGGTTATTAGGGTTAGGGTGAAATTAAGGTTAGGGTTATTGCTATTAGAATTATGACTATTTTAAAGTTAAATTTATTTTATTAATGTTTATTTTTTAATAATAATATAATAAGAATAACAAATAAATTTTAATAATAAGAATTTAATGATAATAATTTAATAATTATAATTATAATTTAATTTAATGTTTTTTTTATTATTGTATTAATATTTTGTTAATGTTTTAATCTATTCATACTTTAATAATGTATTTATTAATGTTTTTAATATATTATTATTGTAATAATGTATTAATTTAAAATTTTACATATAAATATTAGTTTTCACAATATTATAAATATAAATACAAGTGGAGGATGGGTTAGATACTAATCTAAGTATAAATGCATTAACATTTAGAGGAAAGTTATCGTCCTTGTTATACATTTCAATTATTGTTAATGGTTATTACGAGTAGAGCGAGATAAGAGTTAAGGTTATTTCTAATTAACAATGTATTAATTTATTAATAATTTAGTAATACATCAAGTAGAATCACTATAAGTCATGTAGATTTATTATCAATGTCTTTAGAACAAGTGTAATTCATCATCTACGAAGTTCAAGATGATTTGCTATCAATGTTTCTAGAACAAGTAAATATCATCATATGTAARGTTAAAGATKATTTGTTATCAATGTMCTTAGAACAAGTATGATCTTAAGTTGTCTTCCATGCAATACATCACATCAGTTCAAAGTTCCTATCTTTGTGAMAAAGTAAACAAACCCTTAGTTTTTTTTTTTAACTTGGTGAAAAAATCATTTTTGTAATGTCTCAAACATAAATCAACCTTGTCATGTGATGAACATAACCCAACGTTGCAATCTGATGAACCAAATCGAGCTTTATAAAGGTCATCCTTTGAAATTTCCACATTTTGTCCTCTTAGAATTTTTATTACATTTGATTACAATGGATAGAGTTCAAATTAGGAGTTTCCCCCTAGAATTTTGATTGCATTTGATGTATAAGCATTTGGATATATTTTGAAGCCCCAATGATGATATTCTACATAGATAATTAGATAAATTGATTCTTACTACATTTTTTTTAATATAAAATTCACAATTATAATTAAATAGAGTATTTTTCCAATCGTAATATGACAAACATTTCCTCACGTTGAAATGTGATAGACATATTCTGACGTCACAATGTGACAAACATTTGCAAATATCGCAATATGTCAAACATAGTAACGTTGCAATCGATCAAACATGGTAAATTCGCTATGTCACAAACATATATGGGTATCGCAATGTGATGAACATATATGAACGTCACAATGTGACAAACATTTCCAAACGTCGCAATGTGTTGATCATAGTGACGTTGCAATCTACCAAACACGGTAACATCGCAATGTGACGAACATATAGAGACATTGAAATCTCATGAACATTTATGGTCGTAATTTGACGAACATAGAATTTTTATAAGAATTTGACAAACATAAATGGACATCGCAATGTAACAAACATAGGTATATCATCACAATGCGATGAATATATCTTCACATTGCAATGTGGTGCACACATCATGACGTCACATTATGATAGGCATTTCTAAATGTTTCAATGGGACGAACACAACACATCGTCACAATGTGATGTATGCAACCCAGTGTGCCAATGTGACAAACATAAAACAATATTGAAATGATAGAAACATTTCCTGACATCGCAATGTCACGAACATAACCCACTTTTGAACTGTGACAAACCTATTCCAACACCATAATCTAAGAAACAAAAACCCTTCGTGATAATGTGAGAAACAAACATTTCCTAATGTCCAATGTGCCAAAATTTTCCTAACGTGGCAATGTGACAAACATTTCCTAACGTCGCATTGTGACAAACATTTCCTGACGTCGCATTGTGACAAACATTTCCTAACGTCGCATTGTGACAAACATTTCCTAATATCGCAAAGTGACAAACATTTCCTAACATCGCATTGTGACAAACATTTCCTAACATCGCAAAGTGACAAACATTTCCTAACGTTGCAATGTATCAAACATAGTAATGTTGCAATCTATCAAACATAGTAGTGTCACAATAAGGGACGGACATATAACATTGCAATGCGATGAACATATTAACGTCACAATCTCACAAACATAGTAATGTTGAAATATACCAAACATACCAACGCCACAATTTGATGAACATAGGCATGTCATTGTAATGAGATGAACATCAACAGTCGTCACAATGTGTCACACATCGCCCTATCATCACAATATTGTGAACATTTCTTCACATTTTAATGTGACACATATATGTTGACGTCAGAATGTGAGAAACATTTCCAAACGTCGCAATCTATTGAACATAGTAACGTTGTGATCGACCAAGCATAGTAACATAAGAATGTGAAAAACATATATGGTTGTCGTAATGTGACAAAAATATATGGAAGTTGAAATGTGATAAATATTTCCAAACGTTGCAATATGTCGATCATAGTAACATTGGAATCTACCAAACATAATAACCTCGCAAGGTAACGAACCTATGCATACATTGCAATGTGACAGACATTTATGGACGTCCCAATATGATGAACATAGCCTTGTTGTAGCAATGTGATGAACATGGGCCTATCATCCCAATGCAACGAATATATCTTCACATTGCAATGTGGTGCACATATCCTGATGTTGCATTGTGATAGGCATTTCCAAAAGTTGTAATGGGATGAACACAACCCACTGTGCCAATGTGACAAACATACACTGATTTTGCAATGACACGAACATTTCTCGATGTCGCAATGTGATGAACATAACCCACTGTCAATCTGTGACAAACCTATTCCAACACCATAATGTGAGAAACAAAAACCCATCATCGTAATTTGATAAACATAACCTTACGATGTCATTTGACGAAGAAAATTTGATGTCGCAATGTGACGAACAAAACCTGATGTTGCAATGTGCCGAACAAAACATGATCAAAATTGCAATGCAGTAGTTCCATAGTAAACTATGGTTAAACATACTCAAGATGGCCCACTATAATCATATCCACACGGTCAATGAAGTTTATACATGGGTTTGTTCAACCATAATAAACTCCGACCAACCATAGCCAACTATGGTCATGGTCAACCACACTCAACCATGGTGAGGGACAACCACGATCAACCATAAGCAACCTTTCCTTTCCAAATCCAACCAACATCTACCGAAGTTAACCATCGTTGTGGTCAACCATTATAAACCATGGTCATGGTCAACCATAGTCAACCATAGTCATTGTCAATTAAGGTATTAATGTATTACTACTTTAATAATGTATTTATTAGGGTATTGATACTTTTAAAATGCATTTATTAATGTGTTATTATTGTTGTAGTGTATTATTAGTGTATTAATAATTTAATATGTTACACTATACATTACATTAGCAACAACCACATTAAGTAAAAACTGGTTGTTGCTAAAGTGGTTGTTGCTAATATCAACCACATTATTAATTACATTATGTTACACTATACATTTAATATTAGTGTATTAATTATTTAATGTAATAATATTAATATTTTAATGTATTAATGTCATTCATAGTCATGACCATAAGAAACCATGATCATGGTCAAACATATTCAACCACAGTCATTTTCAATAAATATATCAATGTATTAATAATTTAATAATGTATTTATTAATATATTATTACTTTAATAATGTATTACTGTATTAGTGTATTAATACTTTAAAAATGTATGAGCTAATAACTTATTAATGTATTGATTAATTAATAAATTCCATTATTAATGCATTAATACTTTAATATGTTACATTATGCATAATGCATTAATACTTTAATTTATACATTATAATAATGTAATAATGTAGTGTTAATGTATTAATACTTTAATAA